>JAATLQ010002061.1:0-24308 GCA_013421005.1 Heliconius erato x Heliconius himera
TTGCATTGATCCTTGGTCGTTTAAGCTGGGCCTCCCTCAGGAAACCGAGGGTCTCACCTGACTGAGTTGACCGCCTAGATGGCATTTAATAATCTTTCCAATCCCGTCCCGCACGCCTCTCTCTGTGTCTGCTCTAGAGCAGGTTATCGCTTGAGACCACGGCCATGGAACCAACGCCCAAATGTCGTTCGGAGCTACTACGGAGATGGACGAGAGAATGCTTCAATTCTGCGCCTGGCTCTATAGCAAAGTAAATTTAGAAGCGATTGCACGTATTTTGGAGTTATCAAATAATTATAATGTATTTCGTCGCAGCATTGTTGGTTACATCTTTCGTTTAAGTATTTTTGGGTAAGAGAATAGTAGGTAGTCTGTTGTTTATAATTTCTTTCGTTTAAGTTTTCTGTTGTTTGTGTCATTTGTTCAGGTGTGTGTTTTTTTAAACAATTGGAACATCCTTATTGGAGCTACGAAAATGTGGGTTGCATTAAGGTTTCAATAATTTTCACATTAGTAATCTTAAGTGCTTTGCAAACATAGGTACATTATATGAATAATTCAGTAGTTAAAGCGGGCGAAGCCGCGAGCGGGTCGCTAGTATTATTATAAATATACCAACAAAACAGGAAAATCGTGGGCATTAGTTGGTAAAATAACTAAAAGTGCCATATAATACGCCATTATGAAAGTTCTGTCGCGTGGAATAGTCCCCTAGCGTTGATACCGGGAAGAGGGTTAGGAGGAGAGTATACTAAACGTATATATATGTATTGGATTTTTTTTACTTTCACGATGTATGTGGTTATATCGCATATAGCAAGGAGACCGGGGAACCTAGTGTTAAGACACTCTCCATTTCTCGTTGTTCGATTGATCGATGACGATGACGATAATCACAGTCAATACTGAATATGTTTCGTCTATCCCTTAAAAAAATACATATAGGTTCCCCCATTTGGGGGAAGAAGTTATTTTCAACTCAACTTGGACGCCACAAAATTTAGACAAAAAGTACATGGGATAGGGAATGGTTTAATATTAGGTTCCCTCTGCCTACCTTGCTATATGAGAGATATAGCGAGAAGCTATACGAGTATTTAATCTTATAACAATCACTAGTCAACAAGCTTTAGACTACCGCTGGGTCTCAAGAGTCAGTAGCATCGTGCTCTCTAACTTTTCTCAAATATTTAAATTTTACTTTTAGCGAGGTAATAATAACGTATAATGTCTTAAAAATGTACTTTTTATGGTAATTTCGTAATAGCCATATACTTTGCAGGGGTGTAAAAACGGTTTGTTAATAAAAATATTCAACATATGGGTACTTAAATGTCTTAAAAATCCGATCAAAAGCTAGCCAGCCATCTCGAAGGTTCCGTACCCATTTCATGATGGTGGTTAACTAGAAGTATAACTTATAAAAGTTTACTTTGCGATCATATGCATGAATTTTAAATGAATTTAACTTAAGAAAATATTAGTATTTTTTTCTCTGTAATATATATTTTTTTATAGTTTCACGCTTTATTCCGCACACAACAGGATAGAAACCTAGGAACCTAGTATTGAGATACTCTGTTCTTAATATAGTTATGCATTAACATTTTTTAAATGTTTTCTTTTATGTGTATAACTTCTTCTTTCATTATTTTAGGTCAACGAGAGGTACTGCATACGAATGAGTACAACAAAAAAGAAACATTGCGTTGATTTTGAAGCTTAATTTTTCTTGGGCTTCAAGGGACTATAAATCCGTTAATATGATGTTAATTTCAGCTTGCTATATCCACGTGTTCTTGAGAAAAATAGCATCCACAGACGGTGAGACATAGAGACCAACGATCAAAAATAAGGTCCATTTTTTCTTTCAAGGTACGGAACTCTAAAAGGGAGCATGCAAAGTATAAGAAATCCTGCCATATTTGTGAAATATGCAGAGCATATAGTGTAAAGTTCCACGTCCCCTTAATGTTCAATGTTAAGTTCTGTGTATAAATTATTATGTAAATATATAAGTAATAACAAAATAAAATAGTCCGTTACAGGTTTTGAATTCGACTTCCGCTCTGGGAAATCAATTATTCAATAATCTTATTTATTTGCTTTGGTATCGAGGCAAAGCGCGGCGTTGAGTTCCGCCACTAAACATGCAATACCTCCAGAATTTTCCCTCAAGTCTTCTTCTGCTAAAAAAATTTACATCCCATTTCAATTTCTTAAGACTTGAATTTGAAAGAAACGTTTCGAAGTGGATGCATCTATGACAATGGTAAAATCTTTACTCAATATCGATCCGATTCATTTCAATACTCTTAAATATTCTTGATAAATCAATTATTTCCCGAAGTCAGTCTTGTTTTTACCTACATACATAGGTAAGTATGTACATATGTACATTAAAACACAGACATATTTATAAAAAAACCGACCAAGTGCGAGTCTGACTAGCGCTCTAAGAGTTCCGTACCATTATTTTACACAACTCCAACATCCAAAGGTTGCCTGGAAGAGCTCGCTTTAAGCGATAAGGCCGCCTTATTGTACTTTTTTTTTAAATTATTTTTAAGCTTTTACATTGTTTTTTTTTATAGTGCAATAAAGTATATTTATTATTATTATTATCTATATATATAAAAGGACTTGTGCTGACTGACTGAGGTAAGACGCACGCGGAGCCGTAACCGCTGATAATAGAAACGTGAAATTTGGGCAGTTGTTTATTTTCATATTCTGGACATCCACTAAGAAGGGAATTTAAAAAAATTTAAACCTAAAGGGATGAAATAGGGGTTGAAAGTTTGTATGGATTTTTTTTTAAATCTGTACCGATTTTTATAAAATTTGAAATCCAGACTCTTAAAAATATTTCATTGAACACGTGTTTCATGGTTTTTAAGAATTCACCCCTTAAGAGTTCAAATAAGGGGTTGAAAGTATATATTGAAAAATCTTTAAATTGCCACCGATTTTTATAAAAAATTAAATTCAGACTGTTAAAAATGTTTTATTGAATACGTGTTTCGTGGTTTTTTTAGAATTCACTCCTAATAAGCGGGCGGAGCCGCGCGCGCCCTCTAGTTATTTATAAAAAGGACAAAACATCGCGTTAGCTGTATGGGAGCAACCTTAAATGTTTATTTTATACAGTTTTTTCTAGTATTTGTTGTTATAGTGGCAACAGAAATACATCATAAGTCAAAATTTCAAGTGTTTAACTACCACTATTCATAAAATACACCTGGTGACAGATAAGCAGACAGATAGCGGAGTCTTCGTAATAGGGTCCCTTAATGTATGTAATAGGGTAATAGGGTAAGCTTAATTGAGTCTGGAACCCTAATGAAAGCAGCTTTACATTTTTTCACGCACTTTTCGAGTCTTCCTCTGTCTAACCAGACAGGAAGGAAGCTGCTATTATAGAGAACAGAGAAAATAAACACTTAATACTGTCTATATGTACTTACCTACCTAATATAAGTATGTAAATACTATAATATATGATTAAAGATCCATCGTGGCGTAGTCGTATACTTGTGTCCACAATCATATGACTGTAAGCGCGACGGTTGTGGGTTCGATTCCTGTTCGGAAGGCAAAGCGCGCATTGAGTTCCGCCACTCAACACGCAATGCCCCCAGAATTTGGCGAAAAGTGTGGAAAAAAGCACCTAAAAAGAAAATAACTAGAAAAAAAATATATAAAAGTATACCAACCTGGAAAAGCAACATTGCGCCAAAAATACCTTTTACGCCATAAATTGTCTCAGTTTAAGCCTCTTATCGTTAACTTGCAAAGATAAGGCGTTAGTTTCGAAATCATTACATTCTTGCTTCTTGTTTGGTACATAATCTTGTTTGTCAATGGTGGATGCACACTATCGTTGTTTATTTTCTCCTTCTTTTTTTTCAGTTTCACGCTGCATCCCGCGCACAGCAGAGTAGGTAGAGGGAACCTAGTGCTAAGACACTTCGTTCCCCATTTTCCAGCCGAATTCTGCAAATTGCGTGCTAGTTGAGTTCCGCCACTTAAGATGCAATCCGGAAAGACGGAGTGTCTTAACTACTACCACTACTACTTGGTTCCTAGGTTCCCTTCACCAACTGCGATAAGCGGGATACTGCGTGAAGCGTAAAAACAAGTGATCCTGAACGCATATATGTAATGTCATATTTCCATCACAGGTAAAGCTGCAGGAAAAAAATTGTAAAATATATATATATATCTAAAATTCATATATTGTTTCAAAACGAGAGTGTATAAAAACCTCTATATTTTGTTTTAAGAATTTATTTATCTCAGCAGATCGATAAGGAGATAAAATACATACTCAGTGTCAGTATCTATTTGCTTTCGGTAGTAAATCAACAAGAAATGTATTTCAAATTATTATTTTGTGTGTTTTGTGTGTATTTTGTTTCGGGCTATCCCCAGAACTTTGAAACTAAAAAGTTCAAAGTCGGTATTGAATATGAGAGTAAGTGGAACAATGTTATATTTTAAATACTTTATGAAATGTGGATAGTGGGTTCGATGAATCATATTTAATATAAGCGAAAAGAGACATTAACAAAACTGCAAGGATATACTACTACAATGTCTAAATAGCAGTATTGAGAAATTATGTTCAAGACATTGTGTATTGATTGGTAGATCTTAACGCGGCACTTTTGCCATAGCTCTCTCAGATACTTAAAAATATCTGAGATAATATAACCAGAGCTTTACAGAATATTTTTTGTAGAAAATTCTATTGTATTAACATTACTGTGTATCCCGCATGTTGCAGAGTATGTAAAGTGAGTCTAGTGTTAAGACACTCTGCTCCTCACCACCACCGCCGAATACTGGAGACTGGCCTCAAAATTAAATTTATTTAAATACTTATTTAGAAAACGTATTAAAAGTGTGGAATAACTCTTTAAAAATGTTTAAAAAATTATATAATTATGAAGCCAGTCTCCAGGACTCTTTTTCTGCAAAATTTAGTTAATTGTACAAATATTGTACTACAAAAAATTCAACAAACCGCTTGTATTGATAACAGTCTGCCATTTATCAACACGTATCTCTTGCATCATACGGCAACCTCGTGGTAAATCACTCTACTCTTCACTACGGTACATACCGTGTAGGATGACGGAACACAACACCGCCACTTATCTTCTTAATTCCACACATTATCCCGCATATTTCTGAATAAGTAGGTAGATTAAATGATTTTTCTAGTGTTAAGGCACTTCGATAATTACTTTTCGCCCAACTTTCGGCTTTTTTATGTTTATTTACCTAATTAGATTAAATATATATTATATTATTACTAAATACGTATTTGTGACTTTCAGATTCACTCCCTATGACCGGTGGATCTGATAGATATCGCCACAGGAATAACTACGATCCGTTCTACGTCACTGTGACTGCTAAAGTCAAAGTACGATAAGTATTTTTTTACAGCTTCAAAATTGTTTCGCTTTGCAGGGAAGGCAGAAGGAACCTAGTGTTTATGTTCCTCTCTTTACGTGTTGAGACTCGGAACTCAACGACTCAATTCGTCTTTTCACCAGAGCATGGAAATAAAATTCATTCCTCTCCCCAAAGTGTAAATCCGACCGGTAGTGCCATAGATCTTAGCGTTTATACACACAAACAAACTTTTTTGTTTCCCTTAATATGGATAAAAATGTGAACAAAAAATCTCTACTAATATTATAAAGCTGGAGAGTCAGAGTTTACTGTTTACATTGCGTAAACCTCAGAAACGAAATTAAAACTAAATCAGCTTCACGCTGTATCCCGCATACAGCAGGGTTGGTAGAGGGAACCTAGTGTTAAGACACTCCATTCCCCAATTTCCGCCGAATTTCGCCGGAACTCAACGCCGTGCTTTGCCTCGACACCAGAGCGAAGAAATGAAAATATACATTTAAATAAATATTTCATCTCCTCGAGTGGAGATCGAACCCACAGTCAATTTTTCAGTCACACTTTGTGCCTCTGCGCCACGATTGGCCTCAGAAACTAATGATACGAATTAAAAGTATATTTTTGTTTCGAATAGTCCATTTATCGAGACAGACTATATTACATCCCATTAATAGTTTCGATGTAATTCACTGGATCTGCGGTCAGAGTTGTACACCGGCATAAAACTTAATTAGAGTCATTTGATCGAGCTGGCGAATACGCAGGTTGAAGCTAGCTACGTATAGCAAAATCGTATCCTTAGAATCAAAGTATCCTATTTTAAAACGCTAAGTTCCGACGTAAGGCAAAGGGAACCTGGTAACCTAATGTTAAGACACACAGTTTCAATTAAGGCTTCTGTTTCTCACTTTCCGCCGAATTCTGGAGCCATTGCGCGTGGAGTGGCGGAACTTACCGCCGCGGTGTGTACCGTTACCAGAGCGAGGAAAGTAAAATATTATATATTTCATTTCCTCGAGCAGAAATAGAACCAATAATCCCACATACAGTAACACGCTTATGCCACTGTGCCACGACTGGCCTCATCAAACGCAATTTTATTTTAAGTAAAAATCCAATACCAGCCCTTATAAGCCCTTTAGTAGGTACTTATATAACAAACTTAACTAACATTAAAAGAAATTGGCCTCCACTGAGCCAATCAGCTCACGCCTGAAAGAAAGGTTAAACGGATCTCAGCCAGATAAAAGTACTTCATTAGAGCAAAAACATCTGACAAAAGGTTCCTCTAACAGCCCACTTAGAGCTAGTTTTGAGGATCATTGATAAGAATGTAGTGGAACAAATATATGGGCAAAACCTGGTGTATATATACCAGGCTTTTTCTATGTAGAAAGGGTGGAAGCTGGTGTGGTTCTTAAAATAAAAGGTGTTTGATGGAACGGTATTCTTTTTGTGTTTTGTTTTAGTTTCATCAAATTCAAAATTGATCTATCTGTTTGTTCTTTAAAACGCAACATAACAGAAATAAATACTGTCAAACACACTGTATATAGCATTCGGTTCAACAGTAGGTTCCCAGTTCCACAGGGAATCTAGTGGTAAGGCACTGTGTTCCTACGTTTTGTTCTATTTTCTAGACATTGCGTTTTAAGTGGCAGAACTTAATGCCTTTTTTCAAGATTTTTTATTCCTAAATATATATTTCATTTCAGATTAAAATATTAAATATATATCATATAAATATTTTTCAGTCTGGCTACGTCCTATCTTACTTAGAAGTATCAGCAACAGTTAGTTCGGAAGGAGAAATAGACTTCGAAATGATCAGAGGAGAGCCTGGAGCCAAGTCACTAGTTTTTCGCTTAGTGTCCAACCATAGTGACTTCCTTTCATACTCATACTTAGTGTATGGGATACGGGAGGAGGAATTTAAAAAGGTGACTCAAGTATCTGATTTTTATGTTAGTTTTGTGATATTTATGTATATTTATGATAAGTTACTAATTTTTTTTTAATAAGATAAAATTGGGCAAAAAATTAATGTGTTCGAGATTTTATTCTGTAACCTTACTGATGTTTTATTCCGCGATGTATGATTAATATTTTTTTTTGGCTTCACGCTGTATCCTAAGTAAGGCAAAGAATACTTGGAAGCCTAATGTTAAGACACTCCATCTGCGTTCCCAATAAAGACACTTCTGTCCCCACTTTCGAGGCATTATATGTTGCGTCTCGGAACTTAGCGCCGCGCCTTGCCTAGCTACTAGAGCGATGAAATGAAAATATTAAATATTTCATTTCACTGAGTTGGAATCGAACCCAAATGTTGTGTTGTGCCCCTGAGCCACGATGGTCTCGTCAACAATTGAAGATTTTTTATAACATTTAAACAACTACCCAAATATAATTTTAGCTATTACTTAATTTTAATTATAATATTAAAAAACCATCGAATATTCTAAATTGAGATCATGAAACGTATTTCCTTAAAAAAATATAAGCTCTATCTGTGTAATATGTTTGTAAGCTCGTAATACATGTTTGCAAGCAAAGTATGACAATTTTTCTATATAGTACATGGAAACCTCGATAGATGGCTCTGTTTACCATTTTTATTCAGGAAAAAGAATATAATATTAGGCTGAGGGAACGTGGGAACCTAGTATTAAGATATTCTGTTCCCATTAAAATATTACTTCACTTTCGAAAGAGACAGAGAAAATAAAGGTTAAGACTCTCCGTTCCCGACTTACGGCTGAATTTTCGAGTCATTGTTTATCGGGACTCAATGCATCGCTTTGTGTGAGATCAGAGTGAGATCCATGAGTGAGGAAATTAAAATATTCAATAAATCATTTCCCCGTCTGGGAATTGAACCCACACTGTTAGTTTTATAAATTACTGTAACTACTGGGCTTAGTTATATATATAAAATTAAATAAAAGATTTGTTTCATGTATGGATTTTGTAAGTTAATTGAAGTTTTGTGGGCTTTTACAGTTCCAGTACTAGAATAAACTAACCTTAACGGTTACCAACATTTTTAGTTATTGTTAAGATTAACTAGCAAATTCTTTAAATTTTACAATAAAACATAGTATATATTAGTAATAACAAAAATATTTTGTTTCAGTTAAACAATATAATAACCCTGCCATGAAGTATAAGTACGAGTAAATCAAGATTCTTCTATATTACTATTTATTTAAGTACACCCATTTATATTATATCGTACAAAATAAAAATGCATTTTTAAAAAAGAAAGAGTTTTTATTTAAGTATATATGCTTAAATTTAGAGAAAAATATTGAAAAAGTGTTAACTGTAATCAGTTTTTTTTTTATTTTTTATCTCACACACTGTACCCCGCACACAGCAGAATAGACAAAGATAACCTGGTAGTGTTAAAACACTTTGTTCACATTAAAAAACTCCGTTCCCCATTTTCCGCCGAATTCTTAAGTAGCGCATATTGGCGGAACCCAACGACACTCGTTACCAGAGCGAGAAAATAAAAATATGAAATATTTCATTATACCGAGTGGAAATTGAACCAACAACCATAACGTTCACAGCGCATACATATTACTATTTTAAATGTATATTTCTTACATTTTAAACGATGAACATATTCAGATGTTAGTGACATTTCTCTCTATTCTCCACATCTCTTCAAACACACAAATTATTCTAAGCAACGGTCAAATGTAAAATTTTATTAATAGTATTCAAATATTTAGTCAAAACGCTAGGCGTGGTGCCATTCACGGCGCACTTCTCCACACTGACGCACTCTCCGTTCTCGTTTCTGAGGAGGCCTGGGGCACAAACGCAACCGGAAGTGCACACTTTACTGCAAATCGGTTCAGGATCTGTGCAACTTGGTTCACAGGTTACGTTGCATAGATCGTATACTTCGTTCTCGTTGAAGCATAGTGTTGTATCTACGAAAAGAATTTAATAAATAATTATTTCTATTTTTTTTTGCTTCACGCTGTATCACACACATGGCAGAGGTAGCCGAGAGCACCTGAGAGCGTAGTGTTAAAACACTTCCGTTCCCCACTTTCCACCGAATTTTAGAGGCGTTGCGTGTTGTGTGGCGAAACTCGACGACGCACTTTACTTCGTTATATTTATAGACATAGAGTAAATGATTTCTCCTATATATACATACAATAAAAAAGAAAGTGAACAAAAAAAAAGTCTTTGCCTAGTGTTTTTTCAATCCTAAGGTGTGAGGATTTTTCATTAGTGGGGAATGTTGTGTCTTGACACTAGGTTCCCTTAGTGTTAAGACACTCCATTCCCTACTTTCCGCCGAGTTCTGAAAACATAGCGTGTTGAGTGGCGGAACTCAACACCGCGCTTTGCCTCGACACCAGAACGAAGAAATGAAAATATAAATGCAAATAAACATTTTATCTTCCCGAGTGGGGATCGAATCCACAACCAGTCGATTTTACAGTCACACTTTGTGCCCCTACGCCACAACTGGCCTCACAAGCTAAATACAGTAACAGAAATTTACCAGCAGGACATTTATCCAAAGTAACACATTTATGATTCATTTCGTCTCTATAGAAGCCTTCTCTACAGAAGCATCCCATGCTGCACTCCAAGCCGCATACTTCAGGTTCAGGGATGTTACAGGTGGAGGGGCACGCTGCACCGCACGGTAAGAACTCTTCGTTTTCTCCGCATGTTAGCGTTTTATCTGGAAGTATATTTTTTTTATATAATATTGTTAGAAATCGGAAGAGGTTATAGTTTTTTAAAAATGTATATGTTTCTAAACTATTTGGAAAGGGATACTATGTAATTGCAATAAGTGACATGTATCACCTACTAACAATACTTCACACTAGTTTCCTTCCAACAGGGGCCGTCACTTACAAGCGAGTGCCCCCGATTGACACAACTCCACTGCTTTTATCATCTTTTTCACCTAAATCTACCCTGTTTTACCCGAGTACGCTAACAATATCTTATTATATATCGGTGAAACAGTCGTGATGCAACGAATAAACGCACGTTGGTGAGTTCGATTCCCATTTGAAGGGATAAATTATTTAATATTTTCATTTTCTAGCTCTGGTATTAAGACAATGCGCGGTGATGACTTCCGCCTCTAAAGACGTAATGTCTCGAAAATTCTGCGGAAAGTGGGGAAGTCAATATTATTTCCCCAATAGAGGACAAATGACGACATAGTGGATATTTAACCGACTATAAACAAAAAGAAAAACAAAATAATCAATTACTAAATTATGTTTATCTTAAGTTTCTGACAAACGCTGTGATGGATGAATAATATAAAAATATATATTTTGTACCTACATTGGTATAATTTATATTTTTAAACTTTATATCATACTTGTTGTTTAAATATGAATGTAAGTTAGGTTGTTACGTTTTTACGCCAAAAACACCCAATCGATTATCATGAAACTTTGTACAAATATTCATAGAGGTAAATACCTATTAGAAAAAAACATAGGATACTTTTTATTTATTAATTTAAAAAAAAATCAACTTTCCGAACACAGCAGGTTAGCCAGAGAGAACCTAATATTAAGACACTCCATTCCTCACTTTCCGCCGAATTTTTGGAGGCATTTCATATTGAGTGGCGGAACTCAACGCCGCGCTTTGCCTCCACACCAGAGCAAAGTGGAAATATAAATTTAAATAAATATTTCATTTTCCCGAGTGGGGATCGACCCACAACCGTCGCGTTACAGTCGTGTGCTCCTGGGCCACGACGGTCTCAATTTTAATTATATCATAAAAATAAATTTAAGCGAGCGAGGCTGCGTTTCAGTCTCTACTACATTATAATTATATTAAAACGTAATGAAATTCGTTAATAATAAAACTAATTCCGTATCTTAAGTGAACAAAGCCGCCAGTGGGTCGCTAGTATGTAAGTTCTAGTCCTCTGGTTCCCAACCAGTGGTCCGCAGAAGCCTAAATACGGTCCGCAAACGATTTTAATTTTATGACTGGGGATGGTGAGGCGAAGTTTCTGTTTGATTATCACAATTAATTTTTATTATACCTACATGCGTAGTGGTCCTGCTACCTAAAATAATATAAAAGTGGTCCTTGATCAAAAAAAGTTGGGAACCCCTGTTCTAGTCCAACAACTAAAAGCAAATTCTTTAAGTAACATCAGTACAAAAAAAATTATAACAACCTAAATTATATAAACCAAACAGACAAAAAGCTATAGTAAATTGATCACGTCCCTTTAATTCAACTAGCGGAAAAACCACAAAGGCCGTGAAAAAAATGAGTTGAGTAACTAATTACTACTGGCTACTTTAAGCGACGTTAGAACCTGAACGTTTGAAGCGTAAAGTTAAAATGCTTGTTTCAAAAGAAAAAAAATACAGAGACTACAATTAAAATATATATATATTGAGGCCAGTCGTGGCGCAGGGGCACAAAGTGTAACTTTAAATCCTACTGTGGATTCGATCCCACTCGAAGAGATGAAATATTTACTTAAATTTATATTTCCATTTCTTAGCTCTGGTGTCGTGGACAAACGCGGCGTTGAGTTCTGCCACTCAACACGCATTGCCTCCAGATTTCGGTAGAAAGTGGGGATCGAAGTGTCTAAACACTAGGTACCCTCTAACTACCCGCAGTGTGCGGGATACAGCGTGAAGCTGATTTTATTATAGATTCTATAATAAAATATACATACATATATATTTTATACATAGAGATATAACACGTCATGAGTGCAGGTCAATATTATTTGTAATTTTATTATTCTTTATTTTATTATCTCATACTTTATCCACGGAAACACAGCCAGAGAGTATGTTTCCTGCTTACAACTTGCAAATTCAGTAGTCGGTCGGTTGTCGGTAAAGATGCAAAGCGCGGCGTTGAGTTTCGCCACTCAACACTCAATTAGAAATTAGAGTATACGTCACACTACAGTAAGAAACGGAAATGTCTTAATGGGAACGCAGTGTCTTAACAGAATCTAGCTCTTTAATTCTCGATTTTAAAAACAAAATAATATTCTCTTAGAACTGCTTAGATCTATTCCACCTTCATATATTACCAGATATATAAAAGAAATCTCACCACATTTTTCAGCACTAACACAGGTATTATTCTCGTTTCTCAAGTACCCTGTCATACAGTAGCAGCCTTCTATACAGTCGTCGCTGCAATTCGTCGGTGTGGGATTGGTGCAGTTACTGCAAGACCCACATAAAAGATATTCTTCGTTCGGTGGGCATTTACCTGAAAAAAAATAGAAAATTATATAGCTAAAATATCCCCCCGGTTCTCCCCAGGAAGATGTGTATGAAGAGAAACTGCAGACTCTCCGTTGTTAGACTCTCCGTTCTCTCCGGCTATTCTCCTAGGGATAAAGAGTAAAACTAAAAAAAAAAATCATAAAAAATGTGCACAAAGTGATAAGCTGTTATCTTTTTTTCTTAGAAACAATTTCTTAATAATATAAGAAAGAAAAAGAAAAAAATAGATGCCTTTGATAGAATGCCTTTCAAGATATTGGTAACTTAAGGTTTATTTATCGATTAAAAGCTTGTTACAGCCTATTTGAATACAGAACAATTTGGATTTATAAATTAATTAGCGATCCAAGCGCGGATTTGCCCTCTTAAACTTAAGTTAAAGTTTTATCTAAATCCGTTCGGTAGTTTTTACTTGAAGATTCCTGAAAAATTCACCCTCAAAAACTTTTTCTCTTTCTTATTTTTCTATGGCTGTTAAATATAGTCCAGATTTCATAAATATATTATATTCAGATAACAAGAATGGAACCTATGACCATTTAAAAGCTAACTAAACAAAAATAAAATAACCACAACTATACCAACAACTGTAGTTCACAAAAACTGACGCGTCACGTAACATAACACAGTGATTGATATTCGTAATTGCATTCTAAACTAATTTCACGGCAAAATTTTAATTAAGCAGCGAAATAACTTCCTATTGACAATGTTATTATTTAATCAAATTTTCATATAAATGATTATAGTTGGGTTGCTACTGTTGATCGAATGTAGGGCTTTGATAATGAGTGAGTATTAAAGTACAGAAATGATTTTTTTTTACTTCTATACTAATATTTTGAAGTTGCGTTAATCTCAGGAACTACTGCTTGGTTAGTACATTTATCGAAGGAGGTTATATTGCACCACGTTAGCTCTTTCGAATTGTATATATATTTTTTTGTTAACCCTTTCCAAATATAAGTAGAGTCTTTAAACGATTTCTACAGCAAAATATTTTCAGCTCAATCGAAGACTCGGTCTCTTAAAAGATCATAATACTCGAATACTGCGGCAGATTCTCCTTACACTGTATACCTGGTCCACCCGCAGATGGAGAACCCGAACCTCATATGCTAAGAATATGGAAGAAGAAACAACTCACGCACCATCACTATCAATGAGTATCAGAGATTAACAGACTCATATGAGTCATCATTCAAACGAGAGTTCCGTAAACGACAGCATTTTATAAGCTGTCGTTGCTGTTGTCTTACACAGAGACTACGAAGCACTTTGCAGAATAACAACGAAAATTTTTATTACTTTTCTTTCCTTAAAATCCCAATAAGCTGTAAGCGCCTACGAACAAACTAGGAGCAAAGGCCGGTTTTCTACACAAAATTATTGTTTTTTATTGTAACTTTGCTATATTATATTCATAGGCGCTTGTATTTTATAAGAGCCAAAAGGTGCCTGTCTGGTCATTTCAAATATTAGTCCCAAGAAAATACAAAAAAATAAGCTTTATAATATACGAAAATCGAGTAGTATTTTTTGAAAATTATTTAACTAAAAACTGCTGAAACCACCACCCAAACGCCATATTTCCTAATATTACTTAACGGAGTTTAGTGCATGGGCGGCAATTAAATTTTTAGGTACTTTGTAACGTAAGGAAGGTCTGGCTGCTTTAGGTTCCCACTCTATCAAGTGTTTAAGGCAACTAATCTATACTTTACGTTAAACTGTTAGCATATCTGAATTAGTTTTTGTCTATGTATTACATTTCACCCACCACTTACTGATTCGTACTTCATGAGATAGATAAAATTACGTATTGATAAATATTCCAGCTTTTTATTTCCATATAATGCTATTTTAATAGATCTGAAGTCATGAATTTCAAACAAATACATAAAGAATATAACCTATAAATCTATTTATTAATAAAATTTTTGAGGCCATTTCCATTTCGTCGCTATGGTATCGACACAAAGCGCGGCTATACGCTTCGCCACTCAACACGGAGTGCCTCCTGAATTCCACTAGGTTCCCTCTGCCCACCCTGCTATGTGAAGGACTAAGCTAAAAAAAAATTGACTTACTGAGTCTTTTTTTTTTTAAAAAAACTGCTAACGATCTCTTTCATCTCACAATTTCCACTAAAATTGTATAATCACTATTTTATTACAGAAAAAGATTGTTTAAACGATGAAATACATAAATCGTGTTCCTTTTATGAGGAATACACTTGTTGGGAGACACAGGACTTGAATAAGCGAGTGAAGACGTCACCGAAACGACTTCCCCATTGTAAATCTGGATGTTATTGCAAGTATGAATATGTATTAGTATGAGGCCAGTCGAGGCGCAGCGGCGCAAAGTGTGACTGTAAAACCGACTGGTTGTGGGTTCGATCCCCACTCGAGGAGATGAAATATTTACTTAAATTTATTTTTATTTCGCTCTGGTGTCGAGGCATAGCGCGGCGTGGAGTTCTACCACTCAACATGGAGTGCCTCCAGATTTCGGCGGAAAGTGGCGAACGGTGTGTCTTAACACTAGGTTCCCTCTGCCTACCCTGCTGTGTGGATACAGCGTGAAGCTGATTTTTTGATAATTTATTATACATTTTTGAAAGTAGATAAGCCTTAGTCATTTATCCTTCCATTCTCCTTTCCTGGAGATGAAATATTTTGGAAAGTGTAGCCCAAAGAGCCACTTAGGCTTTGCTTAATATTAATAATTGATTAAGCAACTTTTTCATCATTTTCCACTTGGAGATTTATAATATAGATATAGCGCGGTTTGATTTAATATTAAATTAGTGTAATTGTAACAATTTTTTTTATCCCACACATATTAGGGTAGACAGAGGGAACCTGGGAACATAGTGTTAAAATACTGTTTAACCGTTTCCATTAAGACACTTTCGTTCTCCACTTACCACCGAATTCTGGAGGCACTGCGTGCTGAGTGTTGTAGGTTATTTTCCGTTTTTACTTTACATTGTAACCACAATAAGTATTGATTGAATTATGACATCCTACCTATAAGAACAGGCAGTACTATAAACACTTGTAAGGTTACTTATTTAGAAAAATACTTATTTATAACACTTTAAAAATGTTTAAAAATACTTGTAAGGTTATTTTTCCTCTGGTCTTATCCCCACAAGACAAATCACAGCATTGAACTCTGCCACTTTACACTCAATATCTCGAAAATCGGGTACGTGGGGTCATAAACTAGAGTCCCTTTCTAATCAGCTATAACGATGTAATGGATGAAACGAGAAGTTAAAAAGAAACCGACCATTCCGTGTAGAATTAGGCACTTTACTGAACCACTATGGTGTTATGTAAATATAAATACTTACATATATATATAATATTCTTTATTGCATTCAACATAAAAATACATATATGTATGTATGTATGTATGTATGTATGTACATTATATATCAACTTTCAATTTCAAAGCGTTTTGAACAATTCGTAGTTAATATTTGTTTTACTGGTTAAATACGGGCTGTAAATAGTCATGCTCTTGTCAAATTAATGTCATGATAAATTTAACTTTTGGTTTACTAGCAAACAGGGTTCAGTGCATTTTATACCTAGTTTAAAATTATAAAAAATCTTAAAGAGGTCGTCATTTCGCGCGACTTTAAGTGCGACGGTTGTGGGTTCGATTCCCACTCTAGTTATTGAAATATTTAAAATTTTCATTTGTTCGCCCTAGTACTCATTACTAGGCGAATAAATGCAAAGACGATGATTTTATTTATCTTATATGCGCTGTGGTAGTCAAACCGCAGATCCTCAACACGTAATGTCTCGAAAACTGGAAGAGAAATGTTTAACAGAGGAACCCCAGTTTCCTCTGACTACTCTACTCTACTACAATATTTTAAAATTAGGCAAAAAAGAGGCCAGTCACGGCACGTGTGTGTGACTGTAAAATCAAATGGTTGTGGGTTCGATTCCCACTCGAGAAAATGAAATATTTATTTAAATTGTTATTGAGCACGTGAGAGTTCCGCCACTCAGAGTGCAATGCCTCCAGAAGTGGAGAAAACGGAGTGTCTTAACACTAGGTTCCATCTGCCGACCCTGCTGTGTGAGGGATACAACGTGAAATTGATTTAATTTAGGCAAAAATGGAAGATTTAAGACAAATCGTTCACCTGCCAGTAAACAATCTTTGCACTAGACGCTGCCTTCCCCGCTATACATGGTGAATAAAAATATAATTTGTAAATTATGACTAAAACCAAAATATTTAAATAATTTAATCATCATTTGCCTTCTGTATCATTATTTATATATTTTTTAGAAGTGATATGGTGCGTTCTTATCCTAACGGCAGATGTGTGCCAACAATGGCATGTCAAGATTTAGAAATTCAGGCACTTTTCAAGAAAATACCCAGCAGTTTCGCCAATTTTTGAGCTGTCTTGTTGAGGAATTCATCGTAACAATAAAATTAAAATAATACAGCAAAAAAGCGTTTCATTTTCACAAATAAACAAATTAATTAACCTTTAAGCAAATACGTGACCAGACGGCGGAAATGAAAACAAATATAATCGTTTCCCCGACTGAGATTGAACCTACTATCGTCGTGATTCAGTCAGGAGCTGTCCTAGGGGATTTAGACATCACCACATCTTCATCAGTATAATATGAATATTTTGCTACAATAGATATTATGACATATTACAACGTATACCATACTTGTGCAAAAAATAAAAATTTCCTAATTAAAAAAAAACATTTGCACCATCTATAAGTTGAAAAATGGCACCCAAAACACGTCGAAGTGTCATGGCGGCGCTTGTGACGTCAAATCTGAGTAATATGTCAATTTCGTTTAAATGTCGTATATTTAATAAGGCATAATGTAAATCGCTCAAAATATCGTTCAACGTTGTTAGTAATTTCATTTTTTTAGGATATATATTAATCCTTCACATAATAATGAAATGAATGCGTGCCTAATAATCTATTAATAGGAATCCAATAATTACATAGTGAAGCTATAAAAAAAAATACATAACTTTAGTGACTTTTGCTAACCGTCTTCATACCTATCGGTTTCACTCGCGTGGTCAATTTGAAATAACTAATCTTTGTGTTTACAAACGACATAGGAATATTCTAAGCGGTGGAGGTATCCATAACCTGCTGTAAACAGTCAGAGACATCAATACCATTAAATAAATTGTTTTTCGAATTTGAGTCTTAAGTTAAATTTCTTGAGTTAAATTTCGCGCTTTTAGCCGAACAACCCGAGAGTTATAACTCCAAATATTAGAAAATATATGTACATATATCGAAATTTGGATAAAAAATAGAAAACAAAGTGATTATTGATTAAATTATCTCTATGCACTCCGTAAATAATGACAGATATATTATGTGAATAAAATTGAAATTAAAAGAAAAAAAATGTTTTTTTTACCTTTCACAACATACAGAGCAGCACAAACGGATAAACCTATCACCAAATAACACAAAGTGATTCTCAACATAGTGATTATATTATAGAAAATTATAAGCTTTTATAGAAAATTAAATTATAAACTATATAAACGACTTTATCCAACAAAATTACCAGCTATTATGACAAATGAAACTACTCTGCCTTTGACCTTTGCAGTCGACTTGCTTTTATAATTATTAAGAAAAAATTGTGACATCCTTGAATGTAACGGATCATTGATTCGGTTCTAGATGAAACTGTTATTTATTTATAAATAATAATAAATAATATATATTAACTCCTTGGTTGTAGGTTCGATTTCCACTCGCAGGAATGAAATATTCAATAATGTTCATTTTCCTCGGTCTGCTACCGGAGAAAGGCGCGAAGTAGAGTTCCGCCACCCAACCTGCAATGTGTAGAGAGTTCGGCGAAAAGTAAGAACGGAATTGTCTTTCTTAATGAGGATTGTCCAAACACTAGATTCCCAAGTTCCGTCTACCTACCCTTCTATGAACGCGATACAGCATAAAAAAAAGAAGATTTGAACCAACATCTATAATCATCTTGCAGGTAGGTAAGCCAAATAAGTAACTCAGGTAGTTATTATCACTTCCATTAAAGGAAACTAGTCGTGGCGCAGCGGCACAAAGTGTGACTGTAAAACCGACTGGTTGTGGGTTCGATCCCCACTCGAGGAGATGAAATATTTACTTAAATTTATATATCCATTTCTTCGCTCTGGTGTCGAGGCTAAGCGCGGCGTTGAGTTCTGCCACTCAACACGCAATGCCTCCAGATTTCACCAAAAAGTGGGGAACGGTATGTCTTAGCACTAGGTTCCCTCTGCCTACCCTGATGTGAGACCTGATGAAAGACTAACTATCCTCTCCTATAGGCTATTACAGAACGTTTACATCACAACACAACATAACACAACACTGGGCAGTGTTTGCTCCGTTCAATCATTTAATGCGATTAGAACGCAAGCCTCGTAAATATATCATGTTTAAAGCTTTACATTAGATATAACTAATGTCTTAGTGATTATGCATCATATTTAATGAAATTATTATTATTTGTGGCCTGAGGATTTGACTGACCCCGTCCTCGTGTGGGTTCAATCCCTTTTCGAGGAAATGAATTATTATTTAATAATATTTCCTCGCAATAATATTAAGGCTTAACACGCAATGTCTCGAAAAAATCGGCGGAAAGTGGGGAACGGAGTGTCTTAAAGCTATTTTCGTTCTGCCAATACTGCATACTGATACAGAATGAAGCTGATTTATTTATTTATTATTATTTTTAGCTTTACGCTCCTTCCCGCATATTGCTTTGGTAGTTTGATATAATAATTATGTCAACTGACAGACGAATGCCACCTCAGTCTACCAGTGACCACGGACTACTGCAAAGTGTTCGGAACGTCGGGTTTCCAAAAATGTATAAAAATACTAAATATACGCGAGTAATCCGGTTAAAATAGTTTCATTTAAAATGTGTAATAATCGTGAAAATCAAAAAACTTATAATATAAGTAAAGTTATAGAAAAAAATAGTTGTAAGTTGAGGCCAGTCGTGGCGCAGGGGCACAAAATGTGACTGTAAAACCGACTGGTTGTGAGTTCGATCCCCACTCGAGGAGATGAAATACTTAAGTTTATATTTCCATTTCTTCGCTCTAGTGTCGAGGCAAAGCGGGGCGTTGAGTTCTGCCACTGAACACGCAATGCCTCCAGAATTCAGCAGAAAGTGGGGAACGGAGTGTCTTAACACTAGGTTCCCCCTGCCTACCCTGCTGCGGGATACAACGTGAAGCTATATTGTAAATTAAATATAAATAAACTGAACTAGTTTGCTCAGCTTGTACCAACCACTTAAAGAGAGTGCGTCATACTGCCATTTGATTGAACACCACAAACACACGTCCGCCGTAATGTAATAGCGATTTATAACATTACAAACTTGGACACGTGGTTTGTAATTAATACTAGATAGTGCCTCCGGTTTTACTCGTGTATAGGCTTCGTACATTTGTTTGTAAATTATGAGACATGGTAGAATTTAGAAATAATGGTTCTGGGTTCGATTCCAAATTGAGTTAATTTATATTTTTAAAAGTATTGTAATTTTTCAGTTATGTTTGTGTATTGTTATAGTATGAGTATAAGTAAAATAGTCATCCATCTCCTTCTGACAATGTTTTTAAGTTTATTTTTTTTATTTTTCTCTATCTTTTTCCTTTATCTTTCTGTAGATTTGTATAATTTTATTAACTCTTATCTTCAAAATATAGATTGCGGTATGTCTTTTGTTCTTTACTTTTTACTAATAAATAAAATATTATAATATATTTTAACTAATAAATAAAATAAATAAATCAGCTTCACGCTGTATCCCGCACACAACAGGGCAGGTAGAGGGAACCTAGTGTTAAGACACTCCGTTCCTTACTTTCTGCCGAATTTTGGAGGCATTGCGTGTTGATTGGCAGAACTCAACGCCGCGCTTTACCTCGACACCAGAGCGAAGAAATGGAAATATAAATTTAAGTAAATATTTCATCTCCTTGAGTGGGGATCGAACCCACAACCAGTCGATTTACAGTCACACTTTGTGCCCCTGCGCCACGACTGACCTCACTTAGTAACTAATAAATTGCGATATATAACACGCTTTATCCCGCACATACCGTACAACCTCCTACGTGTCTTCTCCATACAACGTGACGTTGGCGAAGTGATATGTGCTCAATTGGCACGCTCGAAACACCATAATTAAAGAACAATAAAATACAATATCCCGCACATAGCAGGGTAAGCAGAGGGAACCTAGATCTAAGACACTCCGTTCCCGACTTTCTGCCGAATTCTCCAGCATTACGTGTTCAGTAGTAAAACTCAACGCCGCGCTTTGCTTCGACACCAGAGCGAAGAAATCGAAATATAAACTCAAGTAAATATTTCCTCTCTTCGAGTGGGGATTGAACCCACAACCAGTCGGTTATACAGTCACACTTTGTGCCCTTGCACCACGACTGGCCTCTAGTAACTAATATAACAAGTTTATATCGCTTTACTAGACACGTAACTTCGTTTGTGTGAAATATCAAATTGAAACTTAGAGGCCAGTCGCAGGGCCACAAGCCTGTGATGTAAGCGGGACAGATTGAGTTCGATTCCTACTCGAGGAACTTAAATATTTAATATTTTCCTTTCTTCGCTCTGGTAACGAGGCAAAAGTACGATGTTGAGTTCCTCCTCCACACGTCATGCCTCAAGAATTGAGAAAACAGTGATAAACAGAGTGCGTTAACAATAGATTTTAAGGTTCCCTATGCCTACCCTTCTATGTGCGGGATACAGCGTGAAGCTAAAAAGACAAAAACACAGATTTAAAACATTCATCACATCAAACCCATTAAGAAGAACGCTAAAACTTCTGAACCATATATGTACATATAAATACATCATATAAATATTCCCCTAGTTGGACTTGAATTCACTTCCATCATGAAAAGCCAGACAAATCCCAATTGCACCACAATGTTTAACTAAAACGTTTAATCCGAACATTAAACTATTTTGAGCTCTATTTCTAAGTCTTTAACATATATTTTCATTTGATAAAATTTAATTTAAAGTTAACATAGAGAAGGCGTACCTTCCATTACCGCGACAAAAGACGCTAGGTTAGTTGGAATTAATGGTTTTGTTTTGTATAATTTTACTTCTAATATATTAATATATCAACGTTAATTGAATTATACTAGTTAAAGAAAGTTGTTAGAGTTTTGGATGGTTTTAATCTATATGTAGATTTATAGTATAAAATACTATATTTTGATACTTCAAAATATTGTTTTTTAGGATTCCGTACCCGACTGGTAAACGATACCCTATTACTAAGATTTCGCTATCCGTCCATCTGTCACCATCTCTGTATCTCATGAACTGTGTCAGTTAGACAGTTGACCTACTCGCACTTAGCCGGGTTTTTTTATATAGTTTTTTTCTTTGTACAACACTTAAATTTAATTAATAGGTGAAAAGGAAAAAAAATTGTGATAAACTCATTTTATTCTAAAAAAATCAGCTTCACGCTGTATCCCGCATATAGCAGGGTAGGCAGAGGGAACATAGTGTTAAGACACTCCGTTCCCCACTTTCTGCCGAATTCTGAGTTCGCGTCATCAAATGCAAACAGCTAAGAGTTTTGTATGATGCTCTTGGAAGTTTCTGTTCCTGAAATATTATTTATTGTTACTACCCGTCTATTGATTGTAGTGTGATATAATATAGCATATGGCCTTCGTAATAAATGAAAATAAGGTATGCAACAAAAAATATTTTTATTCGAACAAGTACTTCCTGTTCTGTACAAACTCTTCAGCTATATTATTATAAATAATTAATTATTACTAATATTTTTGTACTAATAAATATACGCAAGATTACCTAAATTATTCTAAGAAACGTAACCTAAAATCCAAGAAACCTTCAACGACCCACATCACAAGTAAATCGTGAACCCAGCATCCAATTGAACAGATGCACTCTCCCGCAAAAACCAATTGGGAACGACGGAATGCACTACATTCGATTTGTCTACAATAAGATTAAATACGTAGTTCCTGGGAACTAGTACATATAAGGTTAGGTTATTTGAACAAATATATATATATATATATATATTTCAAAATAGAATTTATATTCACGCATCTTCACGCGTAGGTAAAGGGAATTTAGTGTTAAGACATTTTGTCTCCATTTAAACACTTCGATTCCCCATTTTTCGCTGAATTCTTTAGGCAGTTTCTTGTGTGTTCAGTGATGAAAGTCAACGCTGGGCTTTGTCGTTACCAGAGCGAGAAAATCAAAATATTTAATATTTTATTCCTCTAAGTGGGAATCGAACTAGCAACCGTCGCGTTTACAGTCACCCACTTATGCCTCCGAACCACGACGGCCTATAGAACCTTATTTTCTATTCGTTATAAACATTGCAAGTTAAACAGAAAAAACCTAGTACTAGGACATTCCGTCCTCTGATTTCCGTCCGGATTACGTTACATTGGGAGAGGTAACTCAACGCCGCTCTTTGTCTTGATACCAGAGCGAGAAAATGAAAATAAATTATGTATAATATTCATTCCCCGAGTGGGAATCGATCTTACAACTGCTTACTGCTTCCCGTCATAATTACTTCAATCCTCTATTTTTTATTATAATTAGTTCATATAGATTTAAAATATAAGTTAGACCGATTATACACTGTCACCTACATACGAGTATATTTACATAATTACACTAACGGTCCCGCGCTGCTTCGCCCGCTTGAACTCTATGGATTTATGTGTGTTGAAAAAAAAGAAAATTTATTATTTTATATTGGTATAGTTATATTTACGTAAAGACCGTGCAAAGTGGAGTAGGCCAGAAAGAAGAAGTTATATTTATCTAAAGAAATCGTAATTTAAATCTTTTGGGAATTTATTTTATTTTGCTTGCAAAAATAGAAAAAAATAGTTTAATTTAATAATAATAATAATAATAATACTCTTTATTGTACACCCATAAAGAAAATAACAATAAAATATGTAACAGAAAAAAAACGGAAATGTACAAGAGGCGACCTTATCGCTAAAACAGCGATGTCTTCCAGGCAACCTTAAGGCATAGGATATAAGGGGAGGAAAATGGTTGGGGTGTAAACAATAATTATAATAAATGTGTAAAGCAAACAGCATACATGTATTAAATATATCTAAAATACCTAACTAGACATACACATATTATACATATATACTTACATACATACATACATGCATATATAGATACATACATAAATACATACAGAGGTACATAAATACATAAACATATGATACATATTTTACAAGTAAATGTGGCAATACAAGAAGGCAGTTTAGAGGGAATGGAAGTGTAGCTTTAAGAGTCGCTTAAAAATTATTAAAGATTTTGCCCGTCTGATATTCAGAGGTAAGGCATTCCATAGTCGGGAGGATGTGACAGTAAAAGAATTGCTGAGGAAGGAAGAAGAGTGTGAAGGAATTGTTAAAGTTAAATTTTGTTCAGAGCGAAGATGTCGGGAATGAGA
>JAATLQ010002063.1:0-11503 GCA_013421005.1 Heliconius erato x Heliconius himera
ATATTGTTAACATGTTGATCGAGATGAAGGCGCGAATCTATAATGATACCGAGATCACGTACATGATTTACTCTATTTAATTGAGTCCCATTCAGAAAGTATTGTTGCTTAATTATATTTTTACTTTTAGTTATTGTTATAGTGTTACATTTGGTCAAGTTAAAACGTAATTTATTAAGAACACAATATTCGCTAAGCCTATTAAGATCGCTTTGTAAATCATGGCAGTCCGACAAATCAGTTAAATTATTAATGTTCAAAAAATAAAAACTACTTTTCTATAAACTCTATAAAATGGGCTTAGAACTATAAATTACCTACGCCTTTTAAAAAACCTTTGGCTCCGAAGAGTTCCACTATTCACATCCGTTTTGTTTGTTCCCATCATCAGACCAGCTCGATGTTGTTGTATCATCACTTAAGCTAATGATGATATAATTGCAAATGGATCAATCTCACTATCTTAGATTTTATCGTGATGTCTGTTTAAGTCGATATTAAAAGCAAATTAAAAAAAATGTTCTTACAAGTCTTTATGACCTAATATACTAAAGATTTTTATTGAAAAAATAAAATCTCCAATGACTCATTATACTCCAATTCTAATAACAAGAAAGTAAAGCAAAAGCTTTTTGTAAAGTTAAATGAGCTTTCAAATATGAATAACAATTCTGTTTGAGTTTGTTATTTTGTTTTTCATCGAAGCGATTCCGAACAGTATGTTACACAATTTATATTTTTCTTTAATTTTCACGCTGTATCCCGCATATCCCGTACACTGTTCGTCGGTTCAACATATGACTGTAAACGCGACAGTTATGGGTTTGAATGAACTTCAGAGGTAGGGAATTATTTTCACTTCCTCGCTCCAGTATGGAGAAAGAAGTGTTTTCCGTATATATTGATACGGTTCATTCTAAGTTAGAGTTATCTGGCTTCCAATGATTAGTTTGAAATTGGGATACCGACGATAGTTTACTTGTAATCTTAGAACTACAAAATTTAAATAAAATTTCAATACTAGAATATTTTTTAAAACGAACGAGCCCTTCGTTCTTAATTTTGCGCTTATTAAGACATTTCGCTTTTTTGATTGATTTTATTTTCTTATTTTATCTTCAGTTTATTTGCTTATCTTTATTTATAACATAATTAAATATAAATAATATAACATATTTAAACAATATTAAATTCCATTAAACTTCAGAAACAGAAATCACGTAATAAGCTGTTACAAATGCAAATGAAGGCGGATAATCATGCGTCTGATAGGTTACGTGTTGCCTTGTGTTGTAGGTGTTTAGATATGTATATAGATTGTGTATTATTTAATTCCTTCACGCCGTATCCCGCCCACAGGCAGGGTTGACTGAGGGAACCTGGAAACCTAGTGATAAGAAACTTCGTACTCATTAAACATTTGAGTTCCAATTTTCCGCTGAATTCTAGAAGCATTGCATTTTGAGTTATGGAACTCAACGCTTAAGAAGTATTCTGTTGCATTGCATATGCAAATAAGGCTAGAGTAATATATTTAGTAAACAGAACAAAGAGGTGCATATGTTCTTTAAAAATATTTTACTACGTTAGACCGCACATTTCTTTTTATTTGCAATCAGAAAATTTAGAATGGAACCTAATTCGAATGAAAAATGGGCAGTTTTTACTAAAGCGGTGACACATGGCTCGAAATGCTGGCGAAAAAAGTTTTTTAATTAACGAATTTGGTGTATTTGAAAGAATTTACTGCTTAAATATAATAGTTGAGTTGAGATAGTATAAGGATATCGTGGTGCATTGGCACAAGTATGCGACTGTAACCGTAATGGTTGTGGGTTCGATTGCCGCTCGAGGAAATTATAAATTTAATATTTTCATTTCCTCGCTCTGGTCTGTCGCGTTTACAGTCGTATGCTTGTGTCACTGCGCCACGACTGGCCTCTTCATTTACAATTTACTTTTTTAAGAAAGTTCGTTAAAACTTTTATACATTTTTTAAAAAGTAATTTACGTTCCTATGTATGGAATAACTTTTGATTAAAATATATATGTAACTTTTTTTTTGAGAAATTGCGTGTTGAGTGGCGGAACTCAACCCGGGCTTTGCCTCGTGGCCAAACCCAAGAAAATGAAATTTTAAATATTTCTTTTTCTTGAGTGAAAATTGAACCCACAACCACGTCCACGAACCCACAGTCACGTTTTCAGTCGCATGCTTGTGCTCCTGATATATGTAACTAACTAAGTATATATAAGTAAAAAAAAATAATAAAAAAAACGTTTAAGTTAGGATTCTAATTGAACATTTCTTTTTACCATATTTAAGTCAAGAGGGTAAAATAATTGAAAAATTAAGTGAACCAGCAAATTTAAAGTCAATGAAAACGGGTCGAGATGATGAAAAAACTCTTAAGGAAGTAAGTCGAGTTCTTAAAAGGCTGTTAGAGCAAAGTGTTTTTTAACTTGCGATTATTTGTTTATACTAATTTGGCGTTAGGTAGAAAGAGTCAATGTAAACACTTTTATATTTCATGTTTATATTTTTTTAACTTCACGCTGTATCCCGCATATAGCAGGGTAGGCAGAGGGTACCTAGTATTAAGACACTTCGTTCCCCACTTTCCTGTCTAGCGCAGTGGCATGTCTATAAATGCGACTTCTTTCTATTCGATTACCACTCGTGGAAATCAATAATAATAATGTTTTTGTTGTACTGAAAATATATTAGAAAACAACATTAAATCAGTTACCAAGGTATTATCGACAACATAACACTTCTCTCGAACTGAAAGACCAATAAGCAGACGCTAAATACATAACTTGGTTCCCTTCGGAATTTTCTTTGCAGATGGCGAATGTCGACATTGCTCTTGTAAAGTTATGATCGACACGACACAAAGAATTAAATGTAGCGGGATCCGAACCCACTAACCTATATATTCAGGTTGATCTGATTTAAATTATATATTTTTGCCATAAAACTCGAGCAAAGAAATTCCGTGTAGTATTATTGTAAAGGAAAGTGGAAAATAGGTCGAGACTTAATCTGTCGTATAGCAGGTTGTAGGGATTATGCGAGACGAGACACTTGAAAACCAGAGCAAGAACTTTACACGACTGAGACAAAAGAGTATGTATTCTTCTATAAAAAAATCTGAAAATATAAATAAATATTTACAATGAATAAAAAATATTTAAAAATGAAGCCAGACGTGGGGCAGGGGTACAAGCAGTTCCGCAGTTTTGTTTTATATTACAAAAAATTGAAAGTCAGTCTGGAGCGTTTGGTATTTTTATACTATATATTTTTAATCAGTATCAAAAATGCTTAAAATCACGTCTGATAGAAAATTTTTAGGTAAATTAACAAGTTACCATCACCGTCATTCGATTTAAATTTACAAAAATCTACGATGCACGCCTATATAATTAATATTTATGTTATAATGAGCACAAGACAAAAATAGTTAACGAAAATATTATATTATGTTTTATCTTCACGCTCCCGCCTGCCCTGCTATAAGTGACGGAGCTTTATCAGAGTAAAGCTCGGTGAAGTGACGAAGACATAAAAATATTAAATATTATATTTCCTCGACTGGGAATCGAACTCATAACCTGTCGCGTTTGTTGAGACGCTTACGCTTGAGTACGCTTGCGTTACCACGACAACCTCAACAAAATTATATAAACTTCGTTAATTATTTAATAAACCAATTGTAGTCTGTCTTATTTATTTTGCTTACGAAAGAGAATTGTAACAGTTGTTACGAAACGAATGGAGACTTATTTCGTGTTGAATAAAGTGAAACTTCTGTGTTCATTGCATTAGTGTTTAATTTAAGATGCCATGTGGCACAGTTGTAAGATGTGTGTTTATTTCAGCGATAGTTGTGGATTTGATTCTCACACGGGAACATTTATAGTGTAGTATTTGTTTATTTACATTTAAAGATGTAATATCATCGTTACTAGATATATAAATGAACATTATCAAGGCCCGTCGTGGCGCAGGAGCACAAGAGAGCGACTGTAAACGTGACAGGTTGTAGGTTTGTTGCTCACGTGAGCAAATGTAATATTTAATATTTTCATTTTCTCGCTCTGGTAACGATGAAAAACACAGCATTGTATTCCACAACTCAACAAGCGAAGCTCCAGTATTTGGCGGAAAGTGGGGATGGAAGTGTCTTTATGAGGAGGGAGTATCTTAAAACTAGTTTACCAGGTTCCCTTTGCCTATTTTGCTATCTGTGGGATAGAGCGTGAATATAAATGGTTATAGCTAATAATTCCTGAACTGCGCTTCACAGGTCTACTGCGTTATGATGGCGTATAAAATTGTACGATAGGAGCTGTACTAGAGCGAGCCAATAAAAAAGGTCACTTAGGGACGATAGAGAAGAAAAATCGAGAAACTAATGAATTTTTATGGCAAGGGCTCTACTTTAGATGTTTTATGTTTATTGCATACATACTGTAGTACTTAGTGTATTGCTAACACCTGGTGTTCTGGAGGAATGAAGGGAAAAATAATTTATTTTTTCGTTAGGTTACACTTGTATAAAACATCTACTTTTATTTCTTCGCTCTGATGTTAAGGCAAAGCGCGGCGTTGAGTTCCGCTACTTAACACGCAATGCCTCCAAATCTCGGCGGAAAGTAGAGAACGGAGAGTTTAAACACTAGGTTCCCTCTGGCTACCCAGCTGTTTTTGGTGAGACAGCGTGAAGCTAATTTCATTTTTCACATGGTCCTCTTGATTCTTGAAGAATTATTTACATATTATATCGAGGTTTTTTTTTAAATATAAACATTCATCAAAGAAGCAAACTTACAGCAATAGGTTATTTATTCAGTCGAAATAAATAAAAATAATATACATTTATGACTTTAATCTATATTTTTGTGGATACACTCGGGGGTAATATATAATTATATTCATTCTCACTCAACACACAATCTCTCGATCATTATGCGGAAAACAGGGAAAAGAGTGTCTTAACACTACTTTCCTTTTGAAATAGACAGTATATTTTCTGCCTTTCACCTTTAAATTTCAACTCAACTTTTCTTTAAATACACACGTCTTAACTCTGTTTATTTCCTATTAAAACGAATACTTTAAAGTGTGAGCAATCTCTCAAGATCGCAGCTCTCAACGTAATGAAGTCGCTGTCTTCGTTAGTGAGAGAGCATGGACATGAAAAAGACGACGCTTGTGCTTTTTTAATTATTGCAACGTATAAATTGCGATTTTTTTCTATTTTTTCACTATGATTGATAATTTGTTACACTATGTTTAATTTTTTGGGAACCTAGTGTTAAGACACTATGATATCCATCAAGACGAGAATTCTTGGGGCCATGCGTGTTGTGTGGCGGACCAAAGGAGGGCAACGAAAATATGAAATATTCTACTCGCTCGAGTGGAAGCACACCCACACTAGTCGCGTCTACAGTCAGACGTTTGTGCCCCAGCGCCACGACAACTGTCTTATTGTCAATTTAATCCAGTGGTTCCCGAGAAAGGCGCGTATAACCAAATAAACTCTTTAGTATAATAACATTATTATAGATTGTCCATCACAAGAATAGAGACGTTGCGCGTTGCATATTGGAGACCAACGCTGTCGTCAACAGTTTTCTTATCAGAGTGAAAATATAGTACAATATAATGTTTTCCACGAATGAGACTCAAATCTAAAAGTTACAAGTAGATAATATAGAAACCGTAATATTTGTCAACGTAAACGAGCGTCCAGAGTCCAGACGACGCGATGGTGAATATAGAATATGCAAATTAAAATTACTGTCAAATTTGTTTGCAAAAATATGCTAAATTTAAATTTTTTTATGATAATATTATGGAATCTGATATGAAACAAAATTTGAAATTTTCATGGTTTTCTTCGCTGAAAACTATTTGGGTAGTACACGCTTACATAAAAAAGACATTTTAAAATAATCGTTGAACTGAAATCTTGGAAGTAACTAAAATTATTTTTACAGATTAACTTAGAAGATATTTAAGAAAAAAGTCACGATTTTTCAGAACTAGTTAAGTTTTCCACCACTGCATTTTATCTTATTATTTGATCGATAAAATGAAAATAAATATTATCCTCGAAATAGAATCCAGAACTGTCGCGTATATTAAGACGCTGTGCCGCTGCGCCACGCCAGCTTCGTAAACTTTGAAATAATTTAATAACTTTTTTGGGGATTGCTGTTTAGGTGCAGCAAATAATTATAAAAAATATGAAATTATTTAAGGTAACAAAAACGGTCAAGTGCGAGAAGAAATCTTGAAAGTAATACTCTTGATATAGAGACAGATAGATAACAGAGTGATCCTATAAGGGCACCGTTTTTTCTTTTGAGATACAGCACCCCAAAAAGAACCTCGTCTTAGTATTAAGCATATTTGGTCATTGTACAAAAGTTGTCAAACTTTCGATCAAGGTTGGGTCTAAAAATACCCATAAAAGGCGGCTGAAGGGCGCTACGACGAGAACAATGCCGTCCTTGTGTAGAAAACGCTTTGATATAACGACTTAATCGAGTAAACAAGATGTTGTGCATAATATTCATTTATTTGAAAGCCATCGTGGCGGAGTAGCACATTAGAGTGTGATTGTAAATAAGATTGGTTGTGGATTTGATTTCAGATCGTGACAATGAGGCATTGGCACGTTCGGTTTGTTATTTATTATTATTTTAAATAACTAATAAAGCAGGACAGGGTCAAGCTGCGTGAAACAAATAAAAAATGGAACCTTAAATATTAAATTATTTTTGACTGTCTTCACATCTAGAAACAAATTTGTAGACTTTATTTTAATTCATTAAATATTACGAAAGGCATTTGTAAAGTAGAATGTTTATTTTAATTAATATGTTTTCAATTTTTATTATTTTACCCTGCACTTCGTTGAACCACACTGGCACACTTTTCACGTATAGTAGGATAGGTAGAGTCCGCCGTCGGAAGAACTTCTTCACTCTCATAGCCCTAGCTGGTCTAGCTGGTCTAGTGGGTATTATGTATGGTCTATATCTGCAGTATATGAGTCCTAAGTAGCCCGTCCGAGTACACACTTAAGCGTAAAAGTTTTTTCTTAAAATATATAAAGGATAGGCAGACCGAATCTAGATTATGATACTCATTTTCCCTTTTCAAGTCCAATTTTCGAAGCATTACATGTTCTATGGCGGTACTCAACGACGCACTCAATCTATAAGAAATATCGTTATTATGAATATATGTGATATATGTAGATACTTATCCGACGACTATGTATAAATCTAATATCTAAAATCATTACGTTCAGTTACTACTTATTAAATGCTTTTTTACTGGTAGAAAATGTTAAAAATGTAATATTACTAAATACAAAAGTTTTACTTTAATTTCAGGCTTTGTTCCGCATAAAGTAGGACAGACAGAGGTTACCTAGTGTTAAGACATTCCATTCCCGACCTTGCACCATTTTTTTGAGACAGTGTGTTTTAAGTGGTAGAGTTCAAAGACGCGTTTGTTCTTGTTACCAGAACGAGGAATTAAATATTTAAAATGTTTCATGCCTCGAATGGGAATAGATCCTACAACCTAAAATTTGAATAAGACACGAAATTACGAAATAAAGTTAGTATAAAGTATTATTAAGTAAAAGTTGTTTACGGCGTCTGTATTTAACCTGATTGGTAAATTAGTTTAATAATATTTATTATTCCATCAGCCGTTTAATATAATTTTTGTAATAAAAGGAAAAAAAAACAAAGCAGTTAATATTAACTTAGTAGTAGTAGTAGTAGCGACCACGGTCCTACTGCACGCTTACTATTTGGAATATTTTAAATTATATTCTTTTGTGTAATATAAAGTTTGAAAACATTCTAAAATTTTGTTAGTGAGCTTCATAGTGTTTCATATAAGAAGAACAACACGTGATTGGTTGTTCTCGCTACTTATTCTGCAAGGTATGTTTCTATTTTAAAATGTTGCAATTTGTCCACAGAATATATATAGAGATATTTTTTTCAAGGAGGCCTTGGCCTTAGCTTTGACGGATTTTGGTTTTTTTTGAATATACTTATAATTAATTACTAATATAATATAATATTACTAATATTAATACTTATATTAATTTTTTTTATAAAAAGTTTTTATTAACGTTAAATTATGGCCATCAAATTTTTCTTCAATCTTTTCTTCTCACCTCTTAAGTTACACCTGCATTGGGATATTCCCTACATCGGATCCTTCTGTTAAGACACTCCGTTCCCCATTAAAACACCACACCTTCCGCCAATTTCTTGCATGGTGAGTGACAGAACTCACCCCCGCGCTATACCTCATTACCAGGATGGGTACGGGCCAATAATTTTCCGCGGTGTGATTTTGTTTTTTTTTTGATAATTAATTAATAAATATCCCATACTTCTCATATTCGTCAGCAACTACGTCAAAACAGCCCCATAAAGTAATACGTTGACAATAACTTTACATTGAACTTATTCATGCGTTCCATAATGACCAGGGCGCCATTACCTGTAACAAATGAGAATATGAGTGAGATTAAAATTCAATATTCATTTGAATTTGTTCTTTGTAATAATAACGAATTATATTGACGCCGTAGTGGCGCAGCGGTATGACGCGATGGTTGTAGATTCGTTCTTTTTTTAAGAGAAGTAATTATTTTCATCTCTCTTCTTTGGGAAGACGAAGCGCGTCGTGAATTCCGCCGTTCAATTATGCAGTTTTTAATTCAGATGGAGAGTGAGATCGGAATGTCTTGATACTAGGCTCTGTTGTAAAATCCTGTAAAAAACCTTATTTGAATTTACTAGCACTTCACAACGCGAGGACATTATTTTACAAGAGGTTTTAAAATTGAATCATCTATGTATCCCGCATATATCAGGTTAAACAGAACCATGTATGAAAACACTCTGTGCCCACTTTCCGTTGAATTTTCGAGATATTGCGAGTGAAATGGCAGAACTCAACGCCGCGCTAAGTCTTGTCTCCAGAGGGAGGAAAATAAAAATATTCAATAATTTGCTACCGCGAGTAGGAATCAAATCAACAAACGCCGCGTTTACAGTCATAGTCGGCGCCACTGCGCAGCGACGGCCTCTTACTGAAAGATGCTTTCTAAAAAAATCTATACTTATAAATAAACGATGAAATGCCTTTGTTTAAAAACATCGTTCACACGAGGGCGCGATCAAGTAAAGTAGTCACGTTGTCTCATAAACGATATGGTATTGCGAATAAAAACTGACGCTTTGAATATTCAGTCTTATATTATATACATAATACTTCGATAATGGAGGAAAATATTATATAAAAATGTTTATCGAGTCGTAGTGGCGCAGTGTGGCGACGTACTCGAGTCACTGTACACACAACGGTTGTGTATTCGATCTTTACTCAAAATAAGTCTCAGCTCCCGAACACCTGCTAAATTCATTTTTTTCTGCTATGTAGGTACTCGTATACTATTCGAAAGTGAAAAAAAAATATTTTTTTTTACACTTTTTTAGTAGAGTATTCTCTACTAAGTATGAGAAACAATTTTTAGAATTTCAAAAATCCTAAATTAATTATTTGACTTTTCTCAGTCATTTTAAAAAAAAAATTGTCTCTCCTGAGAATTTGCTTAATAGACAAATCTCATGATCAGATATGATGATACACTCTATGCTGATGATATGATGATACACTCTATACAATTAAATGGCGTTGGGCTTTATCTACCAAAGCGAGGCCAGTGTGTCGAAAATTGGGCACTAAGGGGAGAACGGCGTGTCAAACACTATAAATCCTTTGGCAAACCCTGCTATGCGGAAAAATACGTATTTCAATATATTTTTTATATTCAAGCATTTTACTATTTAAGTATTAATAATAAAGAGGCTCCACCACAATCGTGCACCAAACATCGCTCGCAAGAACAATATCGTCGTTCGAATATCTCGAGTTTAAAACGGAAATCTCAAAGGAATGTCTTTTGTTCGCGAACAATGCTCCGTGTACTTCAATCTTATCTGTAAGTGGTGAGTTTATCTTAAACTACCTACCGTCTACGAGCTACTCGTAACTTGAAGAAAATTAATTTATAAATTTGTGTAACAGGCTTCTCATTTTTAATTACAATTATTATATTTCTATTATACAGTTTCAGGGAACCTAAGGCAGAGGGAACCTAATGTTAAGACACTCTGTTCTTCACGACCAGTCCAATTTTCGAAATATTGCGTGTTTTGCCTTATCAATAGAGCGCAGAAATGAAAATAATTCATACCACAAATTTAGAATTAGAATCGAATCCGCATCCGTCGCGCTTACACTTTTATGCTGCGCCGCTGCAACGCAACGTGTCAGTATTATATTCAGTTTCACGCTTTTTAAAACCTGATGCAAAAAGAGGTTCTAGTACATTTTAATATGCGACAGAGAGAACCTAGTGCTAAGATCCTCCGAGGTCCATTTTTTCGAGATCGAACCCACAACTATCGCGTTTACAGTTGGACGTTGTGCTAAAAGCTCATTTTGCGTTGTTTTCTTATTGACTAAGGCTATGAAACTACTAAAAGTTAGGTATGACACTTACAATGTGCCATACATAACTTTTAGTTGATCCTATTTGGTCATAGAGTAGTTATAGACAAATTAAAATAAAAAAAAATGTAGATCAACGGGAAGTATAACTTATAAAAGTGGACAAGTGAGCATATCCACAAACTTAAGTTGGTTAAACTTAAGTTCGCGGGCATGTTCACCTGTTTTGGATGAAATTAACTACAAATATAAGTTTGTAATATTTTTTTTCTTTATAGGTATTTCCTATAAACTTTTATTTTTTGAATTTTTTGTTTATTTTTATTGTAAGTTCTCACTCCATGCTACATTTAGGCTGTAGGTCCACCGAAATTTAGGAAGTAATCCACCCTTTAAGTTTTGATTCCGCAGCGAATTTCATAAAAAATGCAGTAAAAACCGTGCATAAATGCTCGTAAATTTCTTTCGAGGTACGGAACTCTAAAAAGAGAAAATTTCGTGACGAAATTGCAAAAATTATTTAATTTAGATCCTTTTATTCTCCAAGCCTTTATATCAGGTAGTTAGCTACTCGGGTGGTAATTAGCGCGGCACCAAACTACTTAATAGCGTCGAACAAAAGGATTCTAAACATTAGCATTACCAACGTTACACGATTTAACTCTTAAATAAGAGTTTCTTAGTAATTTATTTTTAAACACATTTTGTTCTCATAATCAACTCTTTGGTTTTCCTTATTATGAGTATAATTAGATTAAACTAAATTAAATCAACTTCAAGCTGTGTCATGTAGACAGAAGTACATAACGTTCTGCCGATTTTTTTGAGACATTGCTTGTTGAGTGACGTAAGTTAACGTGGGGTTCTGGCACGTGGGTCTGGCACCAAGGCTTAACCTTGGTGCCAGAGCGAAGAAATGATAATATTAAT
>JAATLQ010002067.1:538-19758 GCA_013421005.1 Heliconius erato x Heliconius himera
AATTCTGCTGAGTGGTTTTTTAGGTTCTATAATCGACATATAAACCGACCTAATTTTTATTTTTTTTATATCTTTCATGTACAGAATTGACTTTTCTATCCTTTTATTATATATAGAGATAAGTTTAACATATAAGAAGTACTGTAAAATATCACTAGCAACACTGTATAGAATTATTCAATTTCCTTTTGAGTAACTTTTATTTTAAGACCTATAAACAATATGTTATTCTAAATTCAATTATAGCTAATAATTAATTACACATTGATTTATATAGTATATGGATAAATATAATACATTATGTAAAAGAGCAACTGTTGAGTTTCTTGCCGGCTCTTCTCAGCAGAACTGCCTTCCGAACCGGTGGTAGCTTCTTTTTTGTTTACATGTTAATTCGACGATTCAAAAGTGCTTATAAGAGTTTATTTGAATAAGTAATATTTTGAATTTGAATACTTTAATGATTGTATAAAGGAGACTGAAACTATTCCATACATTTTTGGGCCCAGAATGTAAAGATATAAAAATGGTATGATTTAATAGATTTAGGTACATCATTCCCTCCCTGAAATCTATATAAATTTTGGCAATCTGAGAGCTGAGTTATTAGAAATTTGATAAAAGTGAGGTTAAGTTCGCAGCACAATTTCTTGAATCTACTACTATAAAATATGTGATTACTGAGTTGTTTAAGCATTAATGTTTATTATTTATAAATAAAACACATTTTAATGAATATTTTATTCTTCTTCTATTATCTATTATTAAAATGTCATCTAAGACGTGTGCAGGTGGAACTAAATTATTTTGGTATCCACCCAACTAAGGTATGGTACCTTATATACATAATACTCATAACATGAGCACAGCAGCCTACCATTCGTCTTCCTACAAAACAATTGCAGTATTTCATAGCAATAGCTCCCTTCCTCTACGAAAGCTGTCAACTAAAATGTAACAGAAATATATTTTCCTGCTTATATGTCGGGATTATATCACACCTCTAAGTAACCAAGTTGTGATGGTTTTCATCGTCTAAAGGTCGTCGGACTAGGGTATTGCAGTGTCCATTGGTTATCTCACAATTCACACTGCGATTCATATCCATAGCGTGGCGGGGTCAGGCTCAGAGTCCAGTGGGGAAGCGAGGGTCGTATAAAGTCAGAGTCAAAATCCGAGAAAAACAAAGCAGTAGTCGTTGAAAATATCAAACAAACGGAAAACATTCAAAACAACGATGCGTTATGACACGAACGTAATGACAGAAGCAAATGTTTTTTTTACATTTTTTATTTAATGGCCTAATTTTGCGATGACAAACAGAAGCAAAAATGCAAAAAATCATTCGACAAGGTGTGATTGTCAATCAGCTGTCACATCTCTGATTTATAATATGATTGATTTTAATCGATTAAGGATCTAAATCTTATTTTTTTTTATTTTTCTCCACTTCCAGAATGTAAATTAATTTATTAATTGCTATTCTAAAAATAAAAAAAATTGTAATTTTTTAGATCACATCTCAATTCTTTACGTGTTGGCCCAAAAGTTTCATTCTCCTTTAACATATAAAAGTTGGTCATTTGACAGTATGTCCAAATATTTATAAATAGACAGTTTCGTTAGCCATGATCAGTCGAATAAACTAAACAGAATGTGACGCTGCTCGTTTTATTATTCCCATATTCAAACCACTACTGGAATACTTCGGAAGTGGGATGATATGGAAATATATAATAACCACGGCCCACAAATTTTGAAGTCATTTTTTTTCTTATCTACCTACAATATCATTGCTGATGCGTATCCACGTATACTTTGGAAGACGAATCTTTCTGATCAAACCAATCTCGAGACGAAGAACTCCACCCAACAACAGAAGATTGTGCCATGACGATGGGACGACTACGCATATCTACAACGCTGGTTGCAGGTTTAAGGCGATCAAAACTATGAAAGGTTAGTAAAATTTTCATATAAAACCATGCGTAAGATGATGTACACAAGAGTGGTGTGAATGCTTATAGTGTTGTTTCGAGTTAACGTTTACAGAAAGTTTTATCACAATTATAGATATAATATATGTATTAATATATAATTTATGTATAATCTTCAATTTCTGGTCTTCTACACATTTCAATACGTTTAAGTAATAACCGTTGAAGAATACATAGTATACAAAAGATATTACAAATAATCGCACGTTTTTAACAAAGACGCGAAGAGGAGTATAGAGTAATGATAAATTATGATATTATGATTGTCTTGAATTAAGTATATATTGTAATTATGATAGCAAAGAAGTATATTTGCAAAAGAAATAGGTATATCAATTCTAGGCGTTTTTATTAAGAATATTATTTGTACGCGAGGGTAGCGCATTCAATTATAGCGGTTTCCGAGCTAGGTTGAAATCCAAGAAGTAAAGACATTAATATAATAATAGACTATGTTAATACTGTAGATACTATATAGAATAGTAGTACACAGCGTTTTTCTTTTTAGTGATAACAATTGTATATCCGAGACATTACTAATTAATATTTGTTATCTTATTTGTGGGTATTTTTAAATAAGCTATGCAATTATAGGATAAAATTCATTCTACAATGGTTTTGTTTCGAATATTGAAGGAAATTTGCGTAAATACGTTATTGAAAATTGCACTGAAACATACCGACTTACAGTTAAACGGACAAAAATTTTCAAAATTATTGTTTTGAGTGCTATTACATAGATGAACCTCCAATAATAAATGATTTCATAAATCTTTCGTGTACAGACGGCGATCAGTTACTAATTTTATTATAAGTAAAGATTAATACATTACAGACTTGTAGTTCATGCGTAATTTATTTTATACGTATTTTCTTTTGTCAATTACCTACATTAAGAGTAATATTCGTTTGTCAAGTGGCGTCACCGCACCGATATGAACCGGTACTATTATTAAAGCTCATTTTTATATGGAATGTCGAAAAGGTTGATCTTAGTGAAGCGTTTAGTTATAGGCTAGCTTTGAACTTCCTCGATATAGACAAATACTATTACACATTATGCAATTTTACAATAAAATACTAGTGTTAAATAAATTGTTACTGCCATTAATTCTGTAAGCTTACAAATGCGACATTAGAGATAACTTCATAATTTCTGTAAACTACATATATAACAATTATAAATGTTACCTGATGTTTAATAATGCTTAAATTGTATAAAAGTTTAGAGAACAACATACAAAAATGGAAATATAGTTATAAAATATTTTATTTTAATTTAATTTTAGTTCTAATTTTAAGTATATATTTATTAATCTGTAAGTTTTATTAAATAGTTATTTCCACTAACAGTTTTAAGTTATTAGTACAATATAAATCTATTTTAACACGTCTTGTGTAACACGACTACATATCTAAGTTAAGTTCAAATCATGGGCAACAAATATTCGTAATGTGATAATAGATAATCCTGTGTGGAAAAAGATAATAGGTACTGTGTGTTAAAAGATTTATCTGTGTGATAATAGATAATCCTGTGTGGAAAAAAATCTGTGTGATAATAGATAATCCTGTGTGGAAAAAAATCTGTGTGATAATAGATAATCCTGTGTGGAAAAAGATCTGTGTGATAATAGATAATCCTGTGTGGAAAAAAATCTGTGTGATAATAGATTATCCTGTGTGGAAAAAGATCTGAGTGATAATAGATAATCCTGTGTGGAAAAAGATCTGAGTGATAATAGATAATCCTGTGTGGAAAAAGATAATACTAGTGGTTAAAGATTAATGTGTTATAAATTATAAATTGAACTGAAAACTGTTATAAATTGAATTTTGTCTCTATTTAAACATAAATATCCAAAAAATATTAACAAAATAATGCTTGCAGTTATAATATAATATTGGTAAAAAAATGCTAACTTTGATGTTGATTGTACTTATTTATTATAGGATTTTATATTCTATGTGTTCTCTGGCTACCGTGCTATGTCCGAGATACAGTGTAACGCTAAAAAAAATTCTATGTGCATAACAATTCTTTTACTTTTCAATTTATGATAACAATAAATGATGCCAAGAAAAAAGAAAGTCTCGGAGCAATTCAGAAATTAACATTGTTTTGTAATAATTTAAAAAAATCAGTTGAGAAAGTTATATCGAGTATAATTTGTCCAATACAATATTACTGCTTTAAAATTTTGTGTTACAGTTTGATTTACGAAGAAAAGGCGTATTGGTGATGATGATAGCAGCGAGTACCAGACCAGCCGTGGGACACGGCTTTGCAGGATGGCCGAGTGTTAAACAGCACGAGCAAGACCATATGGAATATTTCTATCTATTATCATATACTTATTTTAGTACATTAAAAGAGTATGTTATTATCAATTTAATTATACATAATAGTATTGGCACTAATTGGTAAATTGAGTAGATTCATTAACTTTATATATTTTATAAGTTTAACATATAAGAAGTACTGTTAAATATCACTAGCAACACTGTATAGAATTATTCAATTTCCTTTTGAGTAACTTTTATTTTAAGACCTATAAACAATATGTTATTCTAAATTCAATTATAGCTAATTAATTACACATTGATTTATATAGTATATGGATAAATACATTATGTAAAAGAGCAACTGTTGAGTTTCTTGCCGGCTCTTCTCAGCAGAACTGCCTTCCGAACGAACCGGTGGTAGCTTCTTTTTTGTTTACATGTTAATTCGACGATTCAAAAGTGCTTATAAGAGTTTATTTGAATAAGTAATATTTTGAATTTGAATACTTTAATGATTGTATAAATTTAACATATAAAAGTTGGTCATTTGACAGTATGTCCAAATATTTATAAATAGACAGTTTCGTTAGCCATGATCAGTCGAATAAACTAAACAGAATGGGACGCTGCTCGTTTTATTATTCCCATATTCAAACCACTACTGGAACACTATATATATATTTTAAACTAATTATTCCAGAAAGTCATGATAACTGAAATTATTCATGACCAATGAATATCATATATCTTTAAATGTGTGAAATATCATGGTGTCAAATATCTTTAAATTATCACCCATATAAGTAAATACTCTATTGGAAGAACTAATATCCTATCGACCATGTCTACCAACGTAGATGCTATAAGCAATTGTATACTTCTTTTAAAGTATATCTTAAACAATCTCAAATTCTAAATTTATCAACTATCCTCAAAGCTGAAACGTTACGTAAGTACTATAAAACTGAAAATGTCTAGGTATGCACATCATTCAGAATATTCTCAAATTATCCAACCCTCCAAATTTATCCAATAATTCCCTTCATAAAAACTACTCTGGCTGTTATAAAAGTTATCAATCACCACACAATAAAAAGTCCGAAGTACAAGATTTCTACGTATCGTTATCAGTAAACTTTAACTATTAAAACTATTTATTAGAATTTCCATCGAAGATCTTTCATTTATCCGTTTGTTGTTTGTTTGATGCAAAAAAAATAAAAGTAAGCAAAAACCATAATTAGAATAGCAACACTCTGCTTATATTCAGAACAGAAAAATTAAAAATTATAGGAAACTCAATTTACATACAAATTATTCAGCTATCTTTAAGGAGTAAGAAAAATGAGAGATAAAAAAATATATATAAATATACATAAAGATAGAAAAAATCTACTTACACTTTATGAGCGTGGCAGGAAATTTTGTATATCCTTTCGTAATCCCCTTTCGTAATCCCGCTTCTGAACTGTCGGACGAACCAACAAATCAGACACGAAATCCAGCTTTTACAATAAATTTATTTACACTTGTTATATACACATATACTCTCGTACTCACAATATTTAAATATGAATTGCAATGACAAGTTGTCTTGACAATATCTTAGAACGTAATGAATATGAGTGATTCGTTGCATTCTTCCTTCCAGCGCTGTGGGCGCTGGGAAACGGCATCAGAGCATATGCCCTCTCGCCGTGGTTTCTGACGGCACATATAAATATAATGTGAGTCCTTTGGCGTGGGCCCGGGGGGTAATATATGCGTACCTAGGTAGGCACAGTACAAGGAAGCAGGGGGAGGGATGAGCATGATGCCACCTGGGCGGTCAGCCCAGCCGGGTGAGACTCACGGTTACCCGTGAGAGGCCCAGCTTAGGCGACCTGCGACCGAGGTGACTGCTCAGGAGTGGAATCGGGGGAGGAGGGGGGAATAATGTTCCTCGGCTGGCGTCTTCTCTCGTCGGGAGGTCGCGTATGGAGAGGTGCGATGTTGCGAAGGTACGGGTGGTCCGAAGCACGAATATGAGTGCCGTGTCGTTTTTGCTTATATTGGAAATCCACCGGAAAAGACGCAGCACACTACCGCCACTTAATACAATCGATAATGGAAACAATATCAAATGACGTACTCGACTTACTTACAGTGACACCTATTACTACACTGTAAGTAACTTATGCTAACACACATAATACTAATAAATAGAAATTGTTTTTTTTTATTTATTCAAAATATCATAGCTTCCACTTTAACATATAGTCCACATCCTTTTTTTCCATTCCATTTTTTTTCCCGACTGCTAAGGAAGGGTTATGTTTTTCGCGCGTATCTTGTATGTATGTAATATTCTTTACTACCTCGTATCTCCAGAACCGCTGAACGGATTTACATATTTGAGGTATCATTAGATTCGTATTAGCAGCCCAAGTGTTCTTAGATAGGTAACGTTAATAAAAAATAATCATGGCGGCTGTGGTACGCCATTGAACTTAGTGAAAAAAAAAATTTCGTTTCGAATATTACATTATGGGTATCAAATTCAAGAGCTCAATTTTAGGATTTCAAAAAGGTATATCATGATTATCATTACCATAATAAATTCTAACAAAAAAATGAAAAATAAAAAAATATTTGTAAAAACAAAAACCCCGACTGCATCAAACTAAAAAGAAAATAAACAAGCCCAATAGTTTATTAGGATTAACAGGCGGGACCTATAAGTAATTCTTCAATCAATAAAATCTTTACCAGGAACCCCGCATAATTTAAAGAGGTCCCGACTGTTAATCCTAATAAACTATTGGGCTTGTTTATTTTCTTTTTAGTTTGATGCAGTCGGGGTTTTTGTTTTTACAAATATTTTTTTATTATATATATATTTTTATTTTCTCCAAACCTAAGGTTAAATAATATCTAAATAAGTTTAATTTTATTAATATTATACATCTTATACTAATAATAAGTTATCATGATACCTTTCAATAGAAAGGTATCATGATAACTTATTATTAGTTGTGTAATTGATCCAATCACCATGTGAGTATTATATATTATATATCTTAAAAGTTTTTCTTTAGAAAAGCAGGCAAATTATGCAAACTTTTTTCTATATTTAATCTCTGCTAATAAGCTGTGGGCTAATTAATTTCAGTTGCTGATTTTCTAAATTACTATTTTATAGTTTTCTAAAATATTATTTTATATTTTATTGTTGATGGATGATAAAGGACAAGTTATAGAATAAAATAAATCAGCTTCACGCTGTATCCTGCACACAGCAGGGTAGGCAGATGGAAACTAGTGTTATGACACTCCGTTCCCCATATTCTGCCGAATTCTAGAGGCATTTCGTGTTGAGTGGCAGAACTCAACGCCGCGCTTTGCCTGGACATCAGAGCGAAGAAATGGAAAAAAAAATTGAGAAAATATTTCATCTCCTCGAGTGGAGATCGAACCCATAACTAATTATTTTCACAGTCACACTTTGTGCCCCTGCGCCACGACTGGCCTCAAGGATAACTTGTAGTTTTCCTGTAATTAATGTATGATTTTAATGCATATTTTTCCGGAGTGCCTTAGCACTAGGCTCCCCACCCTGCTACATATGGGATACAGCGGGAAGGTGATTTCTCCTAGCGACTTTCACGACTCTCATTCTAGTATAATAGATTCAATTGTTGTCAATGTCAATTTGACACATATTTTGCAATAAAGTGTGTATTAAATATTTGTTATAAAAAATATTTGTTATATATATTTCATATCAGAAGAAATTATTCCGCATGTTGGTTTAAATTGCGTTTTCAGGAACATCTTGTAACGAGTGTGGGTTAGATTCCCACTCGAGGAAATGAATCATTTAATACTTTCATTTTCCTCGCTCTAGTATACAAAGACAAATCGAATAAACGCGGGATACAACGTGAAACTCTTTTTATATTTAGAGTTAAATAAAGTTAATTTAGCTTACGAAGCTGCACACGTTTCTGTCATTCGAAAATCACAGGCTTAGCTCTTAATGCTCTTTTTTGCACATTAGATTATTTAATTACTTTGTATGTATACATACCTATATTTATTATTTAAATAAAAAATAATATGTAATTTGTTCAAAAAACCTTAATTTACTATTATTTATTTAATTTTGCGGTCAGTCGTGGAGCAGGGATATAAGCGTGTAGCTATAAACGCGACAGGTTGCGGGCTTGATTCCCACTCGAGAAAATTATATATTTTCATTTCTTCGCTCTAGTGTAGAGGCAAAGCGCAGCGTTGAGTTCCGCCACTCAAAACGCAATGTCTCTAGAATTCGGCGGAAAATGACGAACGGTGGGTCTTACACTAGAGCGAAGAAATGTAAATATAAATAAATATTTCATTTCCACGAGGAGGAACGAACCCACAACCAATCAATTTTACAGTCACACTTTGTGTCCCTGCGCCACGACTGGAATATTTTTTACATTTTTGTATATTAGATTCACAACACACAACGCACAAGTGCCAGTGTGCCTGCGCCGCGACTGGGCGTACATTATTAATATTAGCATTATGTAAAAAAATAATTAAAACATACTTTTCTGTAAAACTATAATAATATTAATTATGTTAGTTGTTTATAATAAAGATTCTAATTGTGTAAATTTGACTAAATAAAACAAAAATTACAAACAAAAATGTTGTTAAAAAATTTTAATATGAATTCTTCCTTTTATTATAAAAATATATTTTTAATACTCTTTTTATATTTATTAAAACGAATAAGTATTTATATGCTTAGACACTTTTTAAACTTACTTACATAGAATTGTCTTCTCTCCAGAAAAAAAAAGTCTCTAATAATCACCATTTAATTTTAAAACATACACAAACATAATCACTACGTAGTTTAATTCGTTAGCACGCTTAAATAATAAAAGTATATTTAAAATTTAAATGATAATATAGATATTTATTAAAATTTAGTTTAAAATTCAAAGTTAAAATTTTTGGTTGGCGCGAAAAGAGCCTGGACGAGAAGCTTCCCTCCGCTCCATTCAAGCACTTTATTGTACTGAACTTTCCGCGAAGTCTACGCCTAACGTGAAACTATCGACAATAATATCGACGGTAATATTTTAAATAAATTTACATAGTTATATATTTTACTAATTTAAACAACAATTTATGTTATGATAATGATGATCTTTGGATTTTTTTTTCAATCATTTTTTTTCTGACTTTATTTGGAAAAATATATTTTTTTCAATCTTTTTTTCTGACTTTAATGTTCTATCATTAGCTTAGGTAGGGTTATTAGGTAGTTATTTGTTATTTTTAACATGAAATGAAATAAAATGAAGGAAATGAAAATTTATTGTCAAAAAATATGTAAGTACAGTAACCAGATACAATAAATCAAATCTATTTGTTATAGCAATCAGTAATATAATTTTTCTCTGGTTTTATTGAACTCTGGTACCCATTGTAAAACTTGTGATATTGGTTATTATAATTATAAATAAATTAATTATAAAATATATTAATTATAAATAACCTATAGCAATTATTAAATTAATCTAATATCATTCAAAATCCTTTTGTAAATCGATTATTAACTGAAAAAAAAAATATAATTCACTAATCGACAACTACCAACTACGTTTGTCCAACACTATTGATGCATACAGTACTGGTGCATCCCGCACATGCGCAAACGAATGTTATTCTCAAAAACTTGAATGGCCTATCGTACCTGTTGTGTGTTTATCAAGTTACTTAAGTTAAGTATAAGTCGTACTCCTGAACCAAGAGTTCCGTATCAGTTTCATGAATGTAATAATACCTCACTTTTTCCACACCAAAAGTCATATTAACTTATTAAAGTTGCCATTTTGTATGAAAGTTTTTTTGAAAAATAATATTGGATTTTATGTACTTTTACCTGTATATGTACTATTACAACCCTTTTTCCCAGGTTCAATGTGCTTATACTAGCACATACTATTTCATGTAAAAAACTTGGGAATATTCCCATATTTTTTACATAAAATAGTATGTACTAGTATTCTATTTCTTTTATTAAAATATAAAGTACTAGAATAAATAATAAATCAGCTTCACGCTGCGTCCCGCACACAGCAGGGTAGGCAGAGGGAACGTAGTGGAAGACACTCTGTTCCCCACTTTCTGCCGAATTCTGGAGGCATTGCGTGTTAAGTGGCAGCACTCAACGCCGCGCTTTGCCTCGACACCAGAGCGAAGAAATGGAAATATAAATTTAAGTAAATATTTCATCTTCTCGAGTGGGGATCGAACCCACAACCAGTACACAAACAATAAATGCCACTGATTTAAATCCTGAAATGGTCGCTTTGAGCATACTTTATAAAGTTGATCGATATTTTTATTTAAATAAGAACTCTTTTGAAATATCCAAATCAATCCATATCCATATTAATTGTTACTAAGTTAATTGTTCTAGTTCTGATAATTTAAATTTAATACACAATTGAAATATGTAACAGGATGACGCCTATTCAGTTTTACTGTTAACAATATATTATGTACATACGTTTTCCATCGTTTTAAACTATAACCATTTACCAGTCTAACGTAATCTCTATTATGTACAGACTACAATGGCATCATTGAAATTTTGTCAAATTTATGATACATTAATTACTTTTGTGACACTATTCCAATTATTTAAAAAATATATATCTAAATCAGTTTTACGCTGTATCCTGGATACAGCAGTGTGTTCCGCTAATTTTTTCTCGGCACTGCGTGTTAAGTGACGAACCTCAACGCTGGATTATTGACTCGGTACGAGAGCGAAGAAATGAAAATATAAAAATAAATAATTAATTTCCTCGAGTGGAGCTCGAACCCACAATTGTCGTGTTACAGTCACACTCTTGTGCCACTGCGACACGACGGCCTAACTATTTATGACATTTGGTATTTATTGTGTATTGTTCTCAACAACACTTTAGAAACTGTATAGTAATTTTTTTTCACAATTCTTCTTATTTATTGTCACTAGTGGGCGCTCGTTCAATAAAATAGAATGTTCAATAAAATATTTTTAACAGTCTAAATGATTTTTTTTTAAAAAATCGGTGGCGATTTAACGATTTTTCCATATAAACTTTCAACCCCTTATTTGAACCCTTAGAGGGTGAATTTTAAAAAAACCATGAAATACGTGTTCAATGAAATATTTTTAAGAGTCTGAATTTAAAATTTTATAAAATTGGTGCCAATTTTTAAAAAAATCCATACAAACTTTCAAACTCTATTTCATCCCGTTAGGGTTAAAATTTGTCGAAATCTCTTTTTAGTGGATGTCCAGATTATGAAAATAAATATCTGTCTAAATTTCTACCTTCAGCGATTACGGCTGTGCGTGCGTCTTACATCAGTCAGTCATAATACGGGAGCCGAAGAGGGGACTTTCGGAATTTACTCGAGCGCGGCAGATTAACATACTGGGGATTCCTCTTACTCCGTTACGCACTTTCACCAAATATGAGCCCCATATATATGGCCGCCCGTCTAGGCAAATGATGAAATCGAGTCAGAGGAGGAAGATGATTCTACCGATGAATCTTCATCGTCAGAATCATAAAAAAATAATCATAAGACAATCAAATTAAAAAATTTAACATTTCTCACAACAAAACATTTCAAATTCAATTATTTTCTTACTAGTGGGCACGCGCAGCTTCGCCCGCTTATTTGCACCTTGAGGGGTGAATTCTAAAAACACCACGAAACACATATTTTTAACAATCTGAATTTAAATTTTTATAAAAATCAGTCCCGATTTAAAAAAAAATCCATATAAACTTTCAGCCCCTATTTCATCCCTTTAGGGTTAAAATTTTTCAAAATCCCTTCTTAGTGGATGTCCAGATTATGACAATAAACATCTGTCCAAATTTCACATTTGTACCATCAGCAGTTACGGCTGTGCGTGCGTCTTACTTCAGTCAGTCAGAACATATCCTTTTATATATATAGATAACCTTGTAATATTTTTTAGAGTTTATAATTTTATATATTTTTTAGAGTGTAACTATAAAACCGACTGGTTGTGGGTTCAATCCCCATTCGAGGAGATGAAATATTTACTTAAATTTATATTTCCATTTCTTCGCTGTGGTGTCGAAGCAAAATCGCGGCGTTAAGTGCTGTCCCCTTTTCGGCTCGGGTTCTTCGGTTTTTATTTTTTTAAGGAAATTATTATGAAAACCGGGATTAAACCCAAAAAAAAAATATCTTCAGATTATAGGCTACCACCATACTAAAGTTGATCCATTTCGTTCCGGTATTTTTGCGTGATTGGCGAAACTGAACTGTATTTAAACATTTTTAAAGTGTTATTCCACACTTAGGAAAGAAAAATACTTATTTAGAGAACGTATAAAGATTTGAACGCAGCGGGACTCGAACCCGCGCCTCCTGGAAACCGACCAGGCGCTCTGACCACTAAGCCATGCGTTCTCGCCAAGCTACGCCGAACTTTTTATACGCTTGATACAAGCTATTTATGTTGTTAGCATCTCTGTAGGGAGATTTTTACAAATTTCCGCTACCCAAAGATAATTACTAAGAATTATCGTTTGGCAAGAGAGAAACTATTTTTTAAATATATTTAAACATTTTTAAAGTGTACACCACACTTAGGAAAGAAAAATACTTATTTAGAAAACGTTTAAAAATTCGAACGCAGCGGGACTCGAACCCGCGCCTCCTGAAAACCGACCAAAAAATTTTTATACGTTTTCTAAATAAGTATTTTTCTTTCCTAAGTGTGGAATAACACTTTAAAAATGTTTAAATATATTTAAAAAATAGTTTCTCTCTTGCCAAACGATAATTCTTAGTAATTATCTTTGGGTAGCGGAAATTTGTAAAAATCTCCCTACAGAGATGCTAACAACATAAATAAGTTGTAACAAGCGTATAAAAATTTCGACGTAGCTTGGCGAGAACGCATGGCTTAGTGGTCAGAGCGCCTGGTCGGTTTCCAGGAGGCGCGGGTTCGAGCCCCGAAACTGAACTGATTGTACTCGTATAAATAAACATGTAGTTTAAGCGGGCGCCAGTTAAACTTTTTATTTGAGATTTTACTTTTTTCAAGATAATAAACTAATTTTAATTAAAACTATTTATTACGTCCAATAGATTTGGAGATATGAACAATAATAATTAAATTAAATTAAATTAGCTTCACGCTGTATCCCGCACACAGCAGGGTAGGAAGAGGGAACCTAGTGTTAAGACACTCCGTTCCCCACTTTCTGCCGGATTCTGGAGGCATTGCGTGTTGAGTGGCAGAACTCAACGCCGCGCTTAACCTCGACACCAGAGCGAAGAAATGGAAATATAAATTTAAGTAAATATTTCATCTCTTCGAGTGGGGATCGAACCCACAACCAGTCGGTTTTACAGTCACACTTCGTGCCGCTGCGCCACTATTGGCCTCGTATGTGAATATAATAATAATAATCATTTATTTCAGATTTACATCCATAAATAATATAATTTATACCTTGCAGAAATGCAAAATGGTGTGATAAAATTCACAATTTAAAAAAATATATACTTAGAATAGGACTTGCGGGGTAAATATAAAAAATATCGGAAGTTTGCAAAAGTTACATTTTTCTATTCTGAAATTTGATAACATTGGTTAATTTGTAATGTTTATTACACGGCAACACTTAACTGTTACGTTGACAATACATACATAAATGTCAACTATGCATAAATTTAAGAAAAAGCATTTAAAGTGAACGCGGATGAAACGGGTAATTTGAAGGGCATAAAATTTTGCTCGTATATTCTTTTTTTTTTGTTATTGGACGTGTAAATTTGGTTACGTAGACATGGAAACGTAGTATATTTTTCCAAATAAGAGATGTATGGATAAGGGTGGGGGATGATTAGATACACCTTTAGGGTGAATGGAAACGTGGAAAGAGGTGAATAGAGACGACTGAGGGGTAAATAAATAGAACTGAGGGGTAAATAGCAACTTGATATTTAAGTTACTATTTAACAAATGTTTTTTTAAATTATTTTTTTATTTTTGAATTGTTGTTAATTTAGAGTACTTTTTTATTTTTTGTTTTATTTAAATTTCGTCGTATTGTAGATTTCATGGACAAATTAGCATTGCATCCCATTATACAAACATTTTAGAGAAAAATATTTAAGTTACTTTTATTTCTTTTGATAAAATCATAAAGGCCTAATTTATTTGTATATGTTACAGTTGATGTGAAATTATAAATTGTTCATTGGATTTTTATATAAATACTGTTTTATTTGATTGTGTTATCTTTCATATAAAAAAAATCAAATCAACTTCACGATGTATCCCGCACACAGCAGGGTAGGCAGAGAGAACCTAGTGTTAAGACACTCCGTTCCCCACTTTCCGCAGAGTTCTGACACCAGAACAAAGAAGTGAAAATATAAATGTAAGTAAATATTTCACTTCCTTGAGTGGGGATCGAACCCATAACCAGACGGTTTTACAGTCCCATTTTGTGCCTCTGCGCCACGATTGGCCTCGACCATATCTTTCATATCACATATACAATATTAATTTATCACAAAAATGCCTAGTTGACAAGAGTCAGCCCAAGCACATTTTCTCTATTTACCCCTCCCCTTGTGTCCTTTGACCCCACTTTCAAGGTAAATAGAAATTGACTACTTTACGTCATTTACAAAAAAATCTATTGTTCTTGATGTTGTAAGTTTATTATTTTATAAAATGCAACGCGACTCACAGTATTTATAAAATTTTACCATAGCTATCATTCATAACTTATAAGAAAATCGGGATTGAAGTTGGAAATTGTACCTATTCACCCCGTTTTACGGCATATTATTTGGAACTATGTTGTATTTCAAGATCACCCATACATTAAAGGAAAACTGTGTAAGCCGTAGTGCTACGATATTGCTACCACGGCGGTCACAATATAAATTCGTAGCATTATTTACACATACATTATTCAATGTTCATGAATTTAAATCGCAATTTGCTTTTTATATTAAAAATAAATAAGTTTAATTGAAGAAACATTTTTTTTCACTGTCCTTCTTTATAAAGAGGAATGTTCGGTATGGTCGATAAAAGCGTAGTACTATACCACAACGATATAATTGTATTGCCATTCGTATAAAGTGAAGAACTCCCCAGGACCTCCTATTGACCAAACAATAAGATCATTGGAAAGATACTTTTTAGAAATCATAGATGATAGATGATGACTAGTGGACTAATATTATAAAGAGATAAAATTTTTCTTTGGCAATAATGGCATATGTATATGAAGTCAACGGAAATTGGGCAAAATGTGGTGCTTTACCGGTGCCGTGCGCTGACTAAACGGTTCGGTATAGACGAACATAATGATCATCAAAAATGTTGGTCTCTATTATTTCTACAAAAAAGTCACTACTATGGCTTTTTTATTAAATGAAAGAAAAAAAAATATGTGAAGTTGAGTCAATTATTTATAATTATATATTCAGAGAAGTCTTTCACAATTAATATAAGTACCAAATCCAATACTAGCTAATTTTAAACAATAAACTTTGTACCTACTAAGAACTACACACTAGTACACAGGGTGGAAGTGCAAGCATCACTTTAAATGAAACCACAGTTTTAATTACTCTATAAAATCCTAATACAATTTTAAAAAAATCCCAATAATAAAAGTTATTTTTTTAAACAAAATAAATAATAAAATTATCGTTTTAAAATAAAACGCCGTTTGTAAAGAATAACGTAAACACACACTAACCTGTCAAAGCGGTAACATCGCACACGCTTCATTCAAGAAATCGAGTCGCAGCAACTAGCGTAGGTATGTAGCTAACGGCGGCGAAGTGATGTTAAATCAACGCAACACTTAGGAATACGCAACACTTAGGAATGCACTTTACACACACTCACATACATCGTTTCATTTGTCCACTTATTTAATAGACAGGTAGATTTTTTTCCAAAGTGTCTCCCTTGTTTTTGAATGCATAAATTCATCTCCGTAACATATTACGATATACGTCTATGGGGATCTGATCGGCATATTCTGGTTACGTATGAGGTCTAAAAATTTTGTAGCATTTAAATTACCGTGAATAAAAACTGGCCCTAGTATTTTATTTTGATGAATGCCAGCCCACATAATTTTAAATAATATCTATGTTAGTTATATATAATAGAACGTAGATATTTCGGTATTTTCGTCATCGTTATGGCTAAATATTGTACGTAGCAGTTCTTATGCCGAAGTCGGAGTCAATCAGGCAGGTAGGATTTTTTTACGGAAAAGGACAAGGCAAACGAGCGTTCGGGCCACCTGATGGTAAGTGATTACCGCCGCCCACGACCCCGTGCAACACCAGGGGAGCTACAGGTGCGTTGATGGCCTTGAAGGTCGGAGATAGACGCGCTTTTTGAAGGTACCCATGTCATATCGACCTGGAAACACTGCCGCGGGTGGGCTATTCCACAGTTCCGTGGTGCGTGGAAAGAAGTTCCTACGAAACCGCACAGTAGTGGATTACCACGTATCCAGGTGGTGTGGATGATATTTCAGCTTATGGCGTACTGTGCGGTTAGAACATTCGGCGGCAGGTAACAGGTCAAATAGTTCTTCAGAACACTCCCCATGATAAATGCGATAGAGAATGCACAGTCGGCGGCGTTGTTCCTTGGTCATCCAAAGTCGAGTTTGAAGCAAAGAGAGCGCCCAGAAGATCGGCTTTCTCTTTTGCCGTGTGGTCCAAGATGTCATTTCCCGTGCGTAATGGCGGAAGCGAAGGCTGGCTAAAGTTGCCAAGTGCCGCCTTTGAGAGCGCCCAGAACTGATGAGTTCCCGACGGGTAGTTGACAAGCTTCTCGCCAATTTAGGCGATATGATCGGACCTTCCTCTGGCAAATTACCGCTTAAAGAACCTAGAGGCTCGGTTATAGTTCCTTTTTGAGGTTTTCACCTCCGGATAATTAGTAACCAGTGCCTCAGCCCAAATTTGATATGCCTCGCGTTTGCTAGAGGCAGCAAGATTGCAAGACGTATCAAACCAAGGTTGTGACTTGCCACCGATTGGCACTACAGTGCTAGGAATATAAAGTTCCATGCCCTGTAGAACCACGTCGGCAACAGCAGCGGCACAGGTACTAGGATCATCAGAAGCGAAGCAAACCGGCTCCCAGGGATAAGATCAGTAAAATGTACGCATCCCATCTCAATCTGCTGGCTTGTAGTGCCAGACGCGATGAGTTGCAGGTGATCTGCAGCTGCTGCGCTTCATGGGCATGACACTCCGTACCAGGCAGTGGTCAGAAGACCGGTCCGTATGTGAAGTCAGCAGAAGGTCCAATAAAGAGGCATTGTGGTTGTCCACGTCCGGAAGTCGCGTTGGTGACTCAACCAATTGGAACAATCCGTTCGCCATAGCAAGGTCAAATGCAGCCCTCTCCGCGTGGTGGGTGGTGCGTGACCCAAGCAAACTGGCATTGTGCGCATTAAAATCGCCAAGTATCACGACCTCAGCGGAGGGGATCTGTGAGAGCATATCGCCGATTTGATGTGCTCCATGAGCCGGTCCGTTTCTGAGTCAACACGGAGCCAGATGCTAGACAGGCCACCTTCAAAATGGGCAAGACGATGGAAATTTAGATCCTCCCTTACGAACACAGCGACCTCGGCATGAGGCATAAAATAGCCAAGTAATGAGGAAAGCAGCAGTATTAAAGTCAGAATAACACACTAGAGTCAGAACAAAATAAGTTAACCGATAAAAGAGCAAGATACTAGTACAAACAACACAATATTCAATAACAAAATTAGAAACATTAAAATCATAAGGTATACGACATACATAGAAAAATTTAAAGTATTTATTATTAGATATAGTATAATTATAAATATTTGTTAACAGAAATTAAATTAAATTTATACATTGACATAGAAATTAAAGAAATATATTCAATTATAATTTAATAATAGGATAATAAAATTTATTGTGTTTATTAAGATTGATTAAAATATATTATTATTTAACAATCATAGGAATACTATTTTATTAATAGTAACTGTTAACATACTAAGTTATGTTTTCTTTGCTTACAATTTAAAATTATAAAGATTGCTTACAATGGCGGGCTTATATCTTAAAGAAATCTCTTCCAGCCAACCAATGGAAGTGGATGAGGACCAAGTTGCAGTGTAGAGGCAATTAATGCAATCTTAATAATAAAGAAACAAAATAATAATAAAAAAAATAAAATATTAATAATTTGTAAACATTAAACATAGTATGTATAAAAAAATAATTATATATGTAAAGAAGTTCTTTTACTCTTCATTCAACCTTAGAGGTCCTACGCTTTAATATTATCTATGTCAGCACTTTGTTCTATGACACAGAGTACATTCTAATATACTATTATAGAGACCAAACTTCTGCATCAAAAATGGTAACATGGATCAACGCCATCTATATGTCTTAGTATCAACTATATAAAACAGTTATATACATATATGTATATATATAACTGTGTATGCTACTATATATACCGTCGTATATATATATATATATATATATATATATATATATATATATATATATATATATATATATATTACATATATACTTTTACGTACATATTTTGTTGCACATATCGACGGCAGCAAAGAACATGAAGACAACTGCATTTTTGCCAAAATCGTTTTTTTACATAATTCAACTTAAAATTCCATGTTTTATCTTGTAATATTTTTTTTTCATCAAAAACATTGTTTTTTACCCCAATTTTCTCACGTACATAAAGACATATACACTATTTTTTAAGAAATGCCGAAGTAAACCCGGATATATACAATAGTCCGTGTGTACGTGGGGCGATTCGGCGCGTTC
>JAATLQ010002082.1:0-44983 GCA_013421005.1 Heliconius erato x Heliconius himera
GCGCCCCCCCGCACATACAACCTGCGCGCGCCCGATACATGAATAAATACTAAACGCAAGCAGCGCTCGTCGTGCCAGACTGAAACCGGACACTTATCGGAGCTAAATGAATTCCTGGGTGAGCGTTGCCACCGAATCTTGGCTCCGTGCGCCGGTGCTCGGTGCTCGGTGCCGTGTTCCGTGTGCTCCACACGCTTCATCACCTAGGCTGCTGTTTTGTGGTCGTTTTTACGCTATCGGCTCGAGAAATTTAATGATAATGAAGAATGCTTTTGTTACACACCGCCTTCTTTAGCTAGTTTCTAGTCATAACTCACTTCACTTCCATTCATTATTGTATGTTATCATTAATTTAATTTTATCTTTTCTATTGAAATTGCGTCATTCACAAGTGAGGGTTTTTCCTATGCAGCCGAGTCACATTGTGACCTAGACCGGTTTTGTATCTATTATTGAGATATTACGGTACTTTAGTTAAGCATTCATAGCCTCACGTTTATGTTACAAGATGTTTATTATTAATTAGGTGAAGCGGTAAAAAAACATTTCAAAAGTGATATTGATGGCTTTCGAAAGCTATCGGAAATATAATAACATTATAAGAAGATCAATTTGTAGTAAGAACTATAACAGCTTTTGTTAAACTAAACATAATGACAATTTATACAGGGTGGAAGTGTCAGCGCTCCTTTTACGGAAACAGCATATAGAGTAAAATATTTTAAACCCATACCTAAAGCAATTAATCAAGATGCCTCAACAGTTTAGATGTAGGATTTTTTTTTCATTTCACGATGTTTATCCATACCTGTATTTCGTGTGACGCAGTTACGCATAGATACCAATGACGTAAACACATACATACTACTACAAAAATACTACCAAAAATTAATCAACATTGAACTTTGCCGCCACTACCTACGACTCGATTTCGGAATGGAGGCGTATGCGGGTTTCCCTTTGATAGGCTTATATCTGCGTGCGTCGTTCTTGACAAATGGCGTTTTATTTTACAACAATAATTTTATTATTTACTTTATTTGACAAAATCACTTTTTCATTTTTGAAAAAAAAGAAAAAATTGTACAAGGCTTTTATAGAGTTAAAACTGTGGTTTCATTTAAAGTGGTGCTGATACTTCTACCCTGTATAATAGGTACTTGTACATATTTTAAATTAATATTAAATCATATAAAATAATTCTCATATATTCAATTATGAGTTGTCACTTCTAAGAATTAAAAATTAAACAAAACTCTTTAAAAAACCACAATACCTGCAGGAAATTAGAATTGAATGTTGTAAAGCTGTACCAATAAAAAAATAAATACAGTTATAGATAATGACATCTTCGGCTTTAGAACGAGTTGACTACGATAAGCTTTGAAGAAATAATATGCTTTCCAAATAAGGTAGAATTAGATCCCTGGCGTGTATTTATTTAGCTTTTTTTATATTTCATAGAAACTTCAGAAGTTACATGTTCAACGTAAAACCACGTTTTTTTTTCAAAATTTTTTTAATTCAATGTGTATATTTGGACAAATCTAAAATATTAAATAATTTTAACTAAAGCAAACAGATAATTTAGGAATAATGTTGTTGCATCGTTGATTTCTAAATGGTGTTTAAAGGTCGAAATTGTCAAATCGCGTGTATGCATCAGTATCTAAACAAATACTTGTACATCCAAAGGCCACGCGTTGAACTCTTCGGTAGGGCCATCGATCGATTTGTTACGCTCGCCGCTGGAAGATAACTCGTTTTGTTTTAAAAATGGAAATGCATTAATTTTTTTGGGAAAAAAAAGATTACCTTTATTTTCTTTATCACATATCCTTTATTGAGCTTGGCAACCAGAGAAAACTTCATCTAAGATACTTCGCCCTTACTGTCAACTTTTTTCCGAACTTATAATAAATTGAAAAATAATATGAGTTCAAATATTTTTTTCAAATAATATTCCAGGCCCACAAATTTATTATAATAAATTAAAATCAACTCAATATCCCGTGTATCTGTAGTATAATTCATTCACCTCGTTTTCTACAACGTAACCAAGAGCAGCTGGTCGAACGGGTTGCAACGCACTCTAAGAAAGTATGACCATACTGGTCTGCCTTGTTTTAGTAAAGATGTACATAATCACTGTTCCCGGAAGTATAAAATTATCTTGCCAATTGCTTTATAAATATATTAATAGGCATAAAGTGCTTAATTTTATGCTTTATTTTTGTTTAACAAGATATAGGTATCTTAGCATTGTAATAGCAACAAACAAATAATCTAGATCTGCAATCATTAATATTATGATGATAAATATTATATTTAATTTCTTTTCTCCAATATCGTAAAAATAATTACGCATTCAAAAAAAAATATTTGCACATTTTAATTATTATCCAATGTTCGCCAAATTTACTTTAGAATACGAAATATTTTTAAATATCTTCAATCCTAAATAAAAAGAATTTAATTACCGTAACCATGTCAAATTAAAAATGTAATATATTATAAAAAAATATAAATTCTTGTATTATAAAATTAATGCATAATTTTTTTTTTTTTAAATAAATAACATTTAATATTGAGGAAAATTTCACAAATTATTAATACAAAATGAATAGGTAGTGCGTCAAGCAGGTCATCGGTCGTCGAGATGTTAGTGTTCCGCGTGGGTAAGCGTGAGTCGGACCGTGACCGGTAAGTCCGCACAGAGCCGTGCTCTACCATGTCACTGTAATATTGTGGCTTTTAACAACTACATTAGCTAGAGTTATTGCAAATGGATATAAAACAATAGGAAGGTTGTACTTGGCGTGGGTCATCGGTCGTCCACAAATGTAGAGTTCTACGTGGCTAAACATGTGTCAGAGCGCGTTTATTTGTTAGTTTTTAGTCTTTTCTCTTTATATATTGTGTAATAAATCGTTTTTTTAGATAAATACAGTTAATCTTTAAATATTGTATTTCAAGAAATATTGGACATTATACAACTACTCAGTGGGATCAGCTTGAGAAAGCAACACATTATTAAAAAAAAAAATAAAGCGTTAAAAGATTATGAAATATTTTATTGTCATTATATCTGCATTTATTAAGGAAAATTACTACTAATCAATGATATGTGAATGCTTAATACGAGTGTACCTATTATAATCAACATTTAAAGGATAGCCGGTCTTAATAAGAGTATATTTGATAGAGTTTTTGTTTATATTTACAGAATAATATAATAGTAACAAATCTTTAACGACGGTACAAAGTTAGGTTGTACACACCTACTTACATGAAAATTGTAAAGAGAATATAGTTTTTTGAACATCGTTTTAATAAAAAAATATTCATTAGATGTTTATTTAAACATGTCCATTTATAGATACACATTTTAAATGTGAATGCTGTTGTGGTTCAAATATTAGCTTAGCTTATAGCACTCAAAGCATATTTGTAAAATTAAAAGATTTTAAGTCGGTTCTTTGAATCGATTACGATTTTCAAAAAATCTGTCCAACTCTTATTGTTAATTTAACTACGTTTTACTATACAGTATTTTTTTTACTTTTATAGAGTAAGTACTTATTGTTTTGTGTAAATTCTGTTAGTTTTTCCATTCTTAATGTCTGCCTACTCAATTATATTTTAAATATAATTTATTTTTATGTATTATGTTATAATAAAAAATATAATTTGAGGCCAGCGTGACTGTAAAATCGACTGGTTGTGGGTTCGATCCCCACTCGAAGGAGTGAAATATTTATTTACATTTATATTTTCATTTCTTTGCTCTGGTGTCAAGGCAAAGCGAACACGCAATGCATTCAGAACTCAGTGGAAAGTGGGGAATGGAGTGTCTTAACACTAGGTTCCCTCCGCCTACCCTGCTGTATGCGGGATACAGCGTGACGCTGATTTAAAAATTACAATATTTTCTCTTCATACACTAATCTATAAACGTAACTGCAATGCATATGAAATTACTAAACCAAAGAGGTGAAATATTATTAAAAAGTAAATAAAAATAATATTATTTGTCATTAAATGTATTTGTGACACTGCTTAGTGTGTAAGATTTATTTTATTTTTACATATCTACCAGCTCATACTTGCTGATACTTATTAATAAGCAAAGCAAAGAAAATATTAAACAATATCTGTCCCTAAGTCCCTTATCATATGTATACACTGTTCAAAAAATATTTTTCTACACATTTTTAAGATTCCGTAGGTCGAGATAAATAAAAACTGAATTTCTCCTGTATCTACAATAAAAAATCTTGAAAGAATGTCTTTATTTCACCGAATTAACTTTACCATGCCCTTAAGCCATTCTAAGCATTAATATAAAGATGATCAAATATAGACTCTACATTGTATTATGTTTTATTAAAAAAATATTCCTTTAATAAAAAAGCTCATATTAAAATAAATCTTTCTTTTACGTCAGAATAATATGCGTCATCGATAGGTATATATAAAAATAAATATTATTACCCTACATAATGTATTATAAGCATTTTTAATAGTAAATATATTCTTAGAGATTAATATAATCTCACATACGCAATAAGTGCACCACGTACACCGGTTATTCTTGTCTGCCATTTCATCTATTCCCGTACTTTGCTACCAGACACTGTATGTACCTCGCATGCTCTGTAAGTCTGTGGCAAATAGTAATTAGTATTTGGTAAAACAAGATCGCATCGACGCAAGCGTCCGATTGTAACCGCAAGAGGTTGTAGTGTTGAGGTTCGATTCCCACCCGAAATGATTTCATTTTTTTTGTTCGATACCTCGTTCTGGTGTCGATGTAAAGCGCGGTGTTGAGTTCCGCCACTCAACACCCAATGCAAATGTAAGTGTCTTAACACTAAATCTCCAGGTTCCCTTAGCGGTTCCCTCTGCCTACCCTACTATGTGCGGGATACAGCGTGAAAATAAAAAAATATCTCCTCTTATGTCTATATTTACATATAGACAAAGAAATATATGAGTGATAGAACTAATGTTATATATTGTTACGTTTCCACTCATTTTAGAGATATTGCCGGATGATAGCGCAATTCAAATAAATAATAAAATAATTATTAAAATGTAAACATATTATCAAAAGTATTTTACAAATGAAAATACGTAATATGGAAGGTCCATTCTAGGCCGTACGCTACCAGAGATTGGGCAATCTATTTCTAGTCAGTCCTACGCGCCGTCTACTATTTGTTTATTTGTGCCAGACACTGATGTAGAAACGACTGTTAATGAGATTTTATATAACGCTCATAATATCTATAGATATAACAGCATATACAAATGTATTTTAATAAATTATATATTTTATTTTCATTTTTATTAAACACAAGAAATCGGTTGGTTAATTTAACTGAGAAAGATGTGTTTTAAATGCTAGTGGCAACACTATGCATATTTTTAACGTATAACACGCTATTTTGGCATGATTTTTTATTATTGATATTGTAATTGAAGTTATAGTACTTACTTTAAGGCAAATAATTTTATTTTAATTGATAACTATTAGGTTTTTCAAAGGCAAAATATATCTTTTTTAGCTGTCCCTAGAGATCACAGACAGATGGTGTTCTTACCTAAAAAGACGAAACCATCTCGTTTCATATTGATAAATTTAAAAATTGAAACGTAATCTAAGAGCAAAAGATGCCTAAGATATTTCGCAACTGTAACTATCTCATAGTAGGATTAACGCATGCGAAAATACATTTTTCTCAGAAATGAAAGCAACATTGTTCTCGACTGAAATAAGCTTGGTTCAAAGCGACGCGACGGCGGCTAATTAAGAACAAGCTTGCAGTTTATGTTACGATCGCTTCCCCTTCGAAATCTAGCACACGGCTTCACACGACCCGGAAATCTGGGAACCTGGTGGTAATTTTTACAAAAAAATAAATCAAATAAAATGGTATAGATCATTTTTTTTATTCATATTATTTACGGCAAAATTGAGTTATAATATTTAAAAAATATATTTACTTTTTAATTTATTATAGCTTTATTAATACATTTTATAATACAGCGGTATAATAAACAAATATACTGCAATAAATATTAGAATATCTACTTCCTTTAAGGTAAAGATCATTGTTCTTGGAACAATATGGATTTTTCGTATGTTTGAAAACCACAATAACAATTATATTTATGTTTTATAAAAACAAGTTGGTCTTAAAATAATGATCAAGCTAAATTATTTCAGTTCAGGCCATATAAAGAACTACGTGTGTCAATCTTAATGATGACATGATTTTATTTTCTTATCTTATATGAATCCGAGTACTGAAAAACATATTTATACCTATTTTACCCAAAAAGTTTGCAAAGATTTTTACAGCTCGTGTAAAAAATGATTTTATACTTGTTGTATTGATTGCCGTATTGATCTTAACTTCCGTTCTCTGAACAAGTGTTGGTGCTGCAGAGTTTAAAGAAATTATATGTTAAGTTTAATTAATCATTTTAAATCAATAAACCAGGCAAAAGTAATATTGCAACATTCCGTTTTTTTAGGAACATTTCTTGTTGGGCCATATTTTGTCTTAAATATATAATGATTTGAAATGTCGAATTCAGAATTATCAGTCAAACACTTATGTATGTATGTTCCTCTATGGCTTTTTCTTTAGATAATAATAATTTCTATATATTGATGCAATATCTTTTCAAGCATTTTTTTATATAATTCAATTAAGTCCCAAACCACTTTCAGAATTATTGTTAGGATTGCTTATAAATATTTATAGGTATATATTATGTTACTCGCTTCTATAATGACATATAAATAATACACATATGTACTTACACTCACACACTCATATATATAAGAATAACAATACATGTTAAATGTAGTTTTATATGCCAAAAATTACATTTGCGGTTCAATTCCAAAATTTTCCTTTAATTATTAATAGATGTTATAAAAATATTTATTTGAAAAACAGAATGTACGAATCGTTTAGTACTAGTTTTATTATTTTGTATAGGATATATAAAATATATATATAATATAATAATAGGATAGATAACTATTTTTTAAAAAAATCAGCTTCACGTTGAGTACCGCACACAGCAGGGTAGGCAGAGGGAACCTAGTGTTAAGACACTCCATTCCCCACTTTCTGCTGAATTCTGGAGGCATTACGTCTTGAATGTTAGAATTCAACGCCGTGCCTTGCCTCGACACCAGAGCGAAGAAATGGATATATAAATGTAAGTAAATATTTCATCTCCTCGAGTGGGGATCGAACCCACAACCAGTCGATTTTACAGTCACACTTTGTGCCCCTGCGCCACGACTGACCTCTATTATTTGTCTCTAGTAAATATCAATTATTGATGATCATTTTTTGTTTACGACAAAGCATTGCAACTATCCAAATATAAAGTTATTGACATATTTCGTATATGTTTCCTTGTGTGCTCATATTTACTGAACTAAACTGAACCACTAACAACAAGCAAAGCTTGCTGGTTCAAAATCACTTAGAGGACTCAGATATTTTTATGATTTAAATTGAAATGAGAAATGTTTAAAATTAAAATATCACATATTTTCTTTCATACTGAATGTTTACAAACTGTGGGAGTGTTACTTTACTAAAAATACTTTTATTCATCATTTTTTGAAGCTCAAAGAACAATTTATACATTCATCACAATTTATATGAGTATTGCAAATACAACACTTTCATTTCAATACAAAATATGGGAGTTTCCCGCAACTTTGGGTGCGGGTCAGGTCACGGGCCCGGGCGGGAGGGGGCGTCATTCACCGCCAAAATTAGGTCAAAAGAACGTTCATGACGACAATTGCGAATTCTATATTTTACACAAAAAATAAGAGAAATAAACGTTTGTATTTCTCTAAATGTTCTATAATATATAATATAATAATCTTCGTACATTAATTAAGTTTTTTTAACAATAAACTTCTGTATTGAGAAAGAAGTAATGTACGAGTACTTATTCATATAGAAATACATAAATTACATAATTCAAACACAACACAACAAAAAATGGAGCTCAACTGCTGAAATATATAAATATATTATTAATAAAATAAAGAAATTCCTTATTATACATTTTATGTTATTAGGCGAATATATTTTTAAATATATTTACCTTTTTTATATTCCTGTGTGATTGTTGGCAAGCTTCTGTTAAAACCATTCATCGTTTGCAATTAGGTCAGGAGGCTTGGTCATGACATAAATGTGAACTCGCCCTATTTTTACTATGGCTCAGAAATGTTATTGATTTTTTCTAACAAAAATATATTATAAATATTAGTAATTATATATATTTTAAGAGGTAAATAATATATAAAATATAGGTATATTTTATAGTTTACTTTACACTAAAGCATACCATTTAAAAGTAAACTCTCAAATCCTTAATTTTGATTTATGTTTAAGAGAGAAAAACACAGAGAATAAGGAAAATAAATGCTTCTAATATTAATCTCATATTGAGTAGGTGTTGTCATTTGCATGTTTAAATAGGTCAGGCTATCTTCATCGGATGCAGGTGCCCCAGTAACCTAGATGCAGACAAGGGCACAGCCTACCACACACCGACCATAGATCCCGAATTTATCACGTTAACGTTAACCTATTTTGTAAAAAAGAGATTTAATAAAATAATCTTATTGTATTCTATGGAATATTTAACTATTATATATTTTCAAATATTATTTTATTTATTTATTTTCAATAGAATGTATCTATATGTTTATTTTGTAATAAATGTAATTATTTGACAATTATATTAATAAATAAACTAAAACAATAAGCTTTGCATAATTTTATTTAATGATAATCTAGTAATTTAAGATAAAAATCTGTCCTGTTTAAGTAAGATATCTTAATTAACAAAAGTCAAAACCAGTCGTATTGTAGTATCAGCGGAAACGTGCTCGTTTTCGTACCCGCTAATTAAAATTTATCTGTGGGATCTAAAGTACGTTTAAAACATGACTGGACGTGTGCACCTAATGAGTAAACAGGGTTCATATCTTACAATTCCTTAATTCATTATAAAAAGAAATATATCATATTATTAACATATGGACATTTCTTTATTTTATTTTTTTTTCAGTTTCACGCTGTATCCCGCACACAGCAGGGTAGGCAGAGGGAACCTAATGTTAAGACACTCCGTTCCCCACTTTCCGCCTATATATGGAGGCATTGAGTGTTGAGTGGCGGAACTCAACGCCGCGCTTTCTCCTCGATACCAGACTCCTCGCGTAGGGATCGAACCCACAACCTTTGGATTTACAGTCACACTTTGTGCCCCTGCGCCACGACTGGCCGGCCTCCTTTATTTATTTAATAATTGTATAAACAAATAATTGTGTGATGTATTATGGAAAATGCTGTAAACATATTAATATTCTGACAATATCGTAATTCTTAGAATTTATTCACCAAACAAGTTATGAGGCTCCATACCTATGCTATGGTCATGTAGAGCTGTACTCTACATAGAGAGATCTCTCACGCACACATACACACAACGCAATGACAACAGGATGAGTAAACGTGTCGAAGCCTGGTTACAGCCGAAGCGTTCGCCGGTGCACACAGACGCAAGGTTTGCTAGTGTGGGTGGGATTCTGAGTTAGTGTACGATGGGAGCGTAGGCGGTACGTACACAGAGCTTTCACGGCGCAGCCTTGGCCGCGAGACACGTGCGTCACTAGGGCCGCGATCAGGGCTCCACGATAAATTATATTTGGACAACAATGGCTTGAACATATCGTTTATAGTAACTGCATGATATTTTTAGATAGTATTTCGTTACGTTTGTAACCTAGTAAATCTGCTGTGAGGATTAGCTTCAAGAATAATACTTAATTTAATCGCGATTATAGATTTTCTATAATATATCTATACATTTTTACTTTTCAGATTTTTTGCTTTGTTTGTATTGTAAGTTTTGATTTCATGTTAAATTTCACATCTGTAGTACCACGGGAAACATCCTAAAAGATTTTAATTACGCAGTCAATTTCATATAAAACTACGTATAAATACCAGTGTATCTTATAATTGTGTTGACTTAGAAGCTTGTTTTTTTTTGTGCTCCAAGGGACTGTAGACCTAAATATTTGATATTAATTTCAGCTTCATCCTACACTGGATTTCCAGATAAATTGTCTTGACAGACGGAAAACAAAGTTATCCTATAAAGGTTACTTTTTTTCTTTTCAGGTAAGGAACCTTAAAAACAATATTGTTTGACCAAATAACTTTAATTATTTTTTTGTACTTTGCACACGTCGCTTTCTCTTACTCGCGTAAGGATACTTTCCTGCCACGATTAATATGCGAATTATATTTTTTAAAGATATTGGTACATGTATCTAAAAATAGACAGTTATGGCCCAGTGACTCAAATACTTAAATCAAAACAAGACGGTTGTGGGTTATTGAACCCACAACCGTCTTGTAATATAAAAATATAAAATAATTCATTTAAATAGGGAATTGTCCCTATTTAAATGAATTATTTTATATTTTTATTTCCTCTGGGACAAGGCCTCGACGCTTTGCGTTGAGTTCCTCTCAACAAGTAATGCAATTCGTAGAAAAACTTGGAACGGAGTGTCTTAACACTAGATTCCTCCTTCTATATACGGGATACGGTGTGAAGTTAACAAAGCTTACGAATAAAAAAACAATCAATTATCAAAATTTGATATTATAAAAGACCTTCTTAAACTTAAACATAAACTATTAAGTATGTACAAAAAAGTGTTCTGTATCTACTATGTCTAATTTAAAGGTTTTTAACTGCGTGTTTTAGATCAGCATCAACCCTATCGACAGAGAGCAGCTCTAGGTGCGGGAGGAGGGTAGTCCTCCACAGCCCGCCCTATCAGCTGAGCGACACGTGCGGGTATACTATGCCGTCTAGTGTATACTCCAAAGTGTACACACACGTGGCCTGTAATACGTTTATATGTATATGTATCTTCATATCAACTAGTACAAAATTCACACATAGATTGGTCGTACGTACTTATTTATTTTATCCACTTAGTAATATTTTTGACTCGTTTTAATCAATTGATTTATTAAAATTGTTGATAATTTCCATTTCCATAATCTCAATATCATAAGTATATTAACATCGCTGCTTTCTATTTTACAACTATTTATATACATATGTATATAAGTATTCTTTTTTATCTTCTTTATTTCCAAAGTAAAGCAATTCCTGTGTAAATTTAACTTAATTATAAATGTGAAGATAATGCAATAACATAATTATCAACTTATTCAGGTTAAATACTTCTAATCGATGTGCTTCTAATGTTATAATTTGTAAACATTACACATTACTATGTACATATCTATTTGAGATTATAAGAAATGTAGACCTTCAAATGTATGTATGTTCATATTATGGTTCATTTATATAAAAATACTTTACATAATATCAGCCTAATTTTAATGAATATTTAACACATAAAAATGGCAAGTACATTCCATAATGTTAATTAATCCAAAACATGATTCCAAAATACGGGTAATAGTCAAGTTGATGTCATTGTTGCATATGACATGTGTGTGACTGAGAACATGCGGTACTACCAAATAAACGAAAAGTGTAAATACCTACCGATCTCTTTTACACACACTGCTTGAAAGAGATCTGTAAATAAAAAAATCGTTAAGTCAGCAATCGGATCGCATACCTTACATTAAATACATAATATCATATTCTCAGAAAAACAAATATATATTCTTTCTATGTAATACATCCTATACGCTGAACTAAAACAAGCAACAATGTACACCATTATTTATTTTCTTCCAGATTCGGCCGTCAGTTTGTTTTGTTACCGCGGCGATCAATCTGATATGCGCGCGCGCATGAATGCATTCGCGGTGTGGCGGCTTCCCCATATGGCCAAGGCTAGGCCTTTTATGGTTCACATAAGTGGCCACTCACCCACCGGCTGAACGAGGCAGCAATATCAATGAACCTGCCATCAATAAAACATGGCACTAAGCCAGGAAAGGAAACGGCGAAATGAGAAAAAGAAATATTTGAAATAGGCATGCAATGCGTACATTCGATTGCGATTGTTTGTGCCATTGCACAGGATTCAATGTAAAGCTGTACATGTACATGATATGAATTATTCGTGGAGATTGTTTTTTTTCTTTTCCGCTTACTACCGACCATATACGTCGTGATTGATTTGATGTTCTTACATAACCCGTATTGCTTTGTGGCCAGACATTCTAATAAAGAAAAAAAATTCTATATATTCTATCTATTGATTCACAGAAACACAAATGCACATGCCTTTATCTATATTAAGATAGATAAAATAAATAGAGAAAAATTGTTTCGTTAGAGCGCAACTCTATGCAGCCGCGTTTTAACGTAAACATTTATTTTATGATAAAAATAACGGTAAGTACTATTATTACATATTTTTTTATCATTGAATAATATGTAGCTTATAATAGTAGTGGCTACTTTAGGTTTTTTATTTTATATAAAATTACATGTAATTTTTATATTTATCGTAAAAGACTACTATGTGTTAATTGGTCCGTCGCGCTGACTGCGGGTCTCTAACGAAGCAGGTTCGTGCAGCTGCATTCCAGCCACGCATTTTCTGGGAACACACTTTTTTAACGCGGAGATGGAATGTCGGTTTTTAGAGCCGGTGCGTATAATTTTTCATTGAAATTAAAAAGAAAACGTTTTGTGCTTGAGTAGACGTAATAAAAGCAACTCCGCATGCCGCCAGCGTTTGTCTCATTCTTTTTGTCGTCTGCAATCCTTTGCTTGTTTTAATATTTACTGGAAAATAAACTTTGAGGCCAGTCGTGGCGCAGGGGCACAAGCGTATGATTGCAAGCGCGACGTTGTGGGTTCGATTGTCACTCGAGGGTATGATATATTTAATATTTTCATTTCTTCGCTGGAGTCGTAACAAAGAGTGGCGTTGAGTTCTACCACTCAACAGTGGAGTGCCTTAACACTAGGTTCCCTCTGCCAACACGGGTACATGCGGGATACAGTGTAAAACTAAAAAAAAACTTTTTAAGGACCGATACATAAAAAATAAGGTTTTCTTCTATCGATTATCAGGTCATATTAAAAATAAATAAAAGAAATAAATATAGGTATCAGACCTATTATTTATTTAAGTTTTGTGTCGAGGCAAAGCGTGAGTTCCGCCACTCAACACATTGCGTGTTGCCTTCAGATTTCGGTGGAAAGTGGAGAATGGAGTGTCTTAACACTAGGTTCCCTCTGCCTATCCTGCTAAGTGCGGCATACAGCGTGAAGCTGATTAAATTTGTTATTTAATTAACAATTTGCAATAAAAATTCTAAAAACAAATTATTATAATAACTTTCTTATATGTGATTTTTTGTATTATAAGAATCATATAACCGTTTAAAAGTCACACGAAATTTTGTGTATGATAATACGCAGAAAAAAAACACGGCGTAAGGAACAGTTAACGTGTAAGCGAGCTGCAGATTTCCCATGGGAGGAGCTGAAGCCCGACATTGGATCACGCGAGCTCTGGACGCACGATCCGCGTGAGAAGTTTCCCAAATTGATCGTTTACTTTCAGTAGTTTTTTTTGTGTTAATATATGACATTATGAGTTATTATTGAAACAATAAAATTAAAAACAACTACTTAGTAACTTTATGTGATTTTTCGAAGATCCAAATTAAATATTATAATATTAAGAAGATGATTAGTGAGGCCAGTCGTGGCGGAAGGAAACAAGCATGCGGCTGTAGGCTGGCTGTAACACAATAGGTTATGGGTTCGATTTACACTTGAGGAAATGAAATATTTGTTATTATCATTTCTTTGCTCTAGTATCGAGGAAAAACGTGGCATTAAGTGGACAACACGTAATTACTTCGAAATTCGGCGGAAATTGGCGAACCGAAGTATATTTATTGATGGAGAAAGGATTATGCTAACACTAGGTTCCCAGGTTCTATCTGCCTCCATTGTTAAGTGCGGGATACAGCGTGAAGCTAATAAAATATTTTTTTTTTATTATTAATTTAGTTTCTAAAATAAAAGAGAGCACACTTTTTTGTTCTTTTCCGCTTCACGCTTTATCCTGCTTCTAATAGGATAGGCATCTCTGCCTATCCTGTGTTAAGATTCTCCTACATTGCGTGTAAAAAAATATATTAAAAATAATTATTTCAACCTTGTATCAAAATTATTTTTTTATCATATAAAAAATTGTTTACTTAAATATCTAGTTCGTATTAACATTTTAATATGCACATATGTAATCTTATCCATATTATTAATAACATTATTATTTTTAAAATTCAATTAAACTACCGAATTTTATATCGTTGGCAATTTAATATCTTCATATAAATTACAATACAATTGATAAAAAAAGAAAAATAATATGCGCTTATCTTTTACGTCGGTGCAAATAGTATTGAAAGTTTCAATTTAATTTTTAAAAAATCAGATATAACTTTAATAATTTGGTCTTGAAATTGGAATGTGTTGGAAACGGAGACTCTAGGTAGTCTATTATTATTATTTTTTATTTATATTTACAATAGAAATCTTTCCCCTTGAATAGTAAAAGTATATATTTTATTTTTCAAAATATAAAAAAGAGTATAAAAATTTGAACGTTTCCAAGAGGTGCTGTGTCAAATCTGAATGATTTGATTTCGGACTTGTTGGAACTGACAAAGTTCAAATTTTTGGACATCTGCTATAATATTTTACTATTCTTGCTATAGAATAACGGCTTAAAATGTTACATTTTAAAAATTCTATATTCTTTACTATTGTTCGTTCATACGTTATGTATTTATGCAATAAATAAAAAAAGCTTAACGCTGTATCACGCACACAGCAGGGTAGGCAGAGGGAATCTAGTGTTAAGACACTCCGTTCCCCACTTTTTCCGTTGCCCAATTCTGGAGGCGTTACGTGTTGAGTGGCAGAACTCACCGCCGCGCTTAGCCTCGACACCAGAGCGAAGAAATGGAAATATACATTTAAGCAAATATTTCATCACCTCGAGTGGGGAGCGAACCCACAACCGATCCTCTGATCAACCGAACGTCGATTTTACTGTCACACTTCGTGCGGCTGTTCCACTACTGGCCTCGCAGCAATAGAGAATCTTTAATCAATCCACAGAGTAGAATATCACTATCTTTGATACTGTATCTTCGAAGATCAATCGAGCTCTGCCTCTACCTCTCCTACCGCTCACTTTTCCTTCAAAAAACTTTTTTGCCAATCTCATTCGTTCGACGTGCCCAAACCACCTCATCATGTTGCATTGTTTTATATAGACAGCGAAAATATGTTAAGTATTCTTTTTGTTGAATTTATAGTCATATGTCCAAGGAAGGAGTGTTATTTAGTAAGGTTACTTGGTTTAATAATTAATTATTATTTTTATGTATTATTTGTATTTATACATATTATAACATAAGAAATTCAAGTTAACCTAAATATTATTACACTTCTGCTGGGCGGCTACAATAAAATATATAAACACAATAAAAAACATTCTAGTCTTCTATGGTGATTATTAAGTAAAAATAATATCAAATTAAAATTAAACTCACCAAATTTCCAAAAAAACTCTTATACGAGTTGTTCCAATATAACAGATCAGTGAGGTTATTACTCTAATAACATTTCATTGCACAAAAATAACTGATAAAACTGGCCACTCGAACGTTTATCGTGGTCTAATTAGTAGCGTTTAAACTTTATCTGAATCCTTAACAACGGGTCGCTGTGTGCGATAATAATAGCACAACAAACTGGGACACAGCGTACGATGTCTTAAAATAGAACCGAGTACCGCGAATCGTTCGTACTTATTAAATACGCGGATAAAGACACTAAACAAATGATCGCCGACAATTAGTCAATTATCGCGACGCTGCTGGCTGCGCGGGCGCACGGTGCGCGTAGCTCGGTGGCTTCTATAGTGGCGTTGAGATAAGTATCGACAAGCTAAAGATTTATATATTTTTTTTTATAATTTGTATTTGAATGACCGTTTTTTCACAGTTAATTAATTATGAGTTATTTGTTATAATATGTTAATCTATATATATAAAAGGACTTGTGCTGACTGACTGAGGTAAGACGCACGCAGAGCCGTAACCGCTGATGGTAGAAACGTCAAATTTGGGCAGATATTTATTTTCATATTCTGGACATCCACTAAGAAGGGAATTTGAAAAATTTTAACCCTAAAGGGATGAAATAGGGGTTCAAAGTTTGTATGGAAAAACAAATTAATCTGTACCGATTTTTATAAAATTTGAAATTTAGACTCTTAAAAATATTTCATTGGACACACGTTTCATGGTTTTTAAGAATTCACCCCCTAAGGGTTCAAATAAGGGGTTGAAAGTTTATTTGAAAAAATCTTTAAATTGCTACCGATTTTTATAAAAATTAAAATTCAGACTGTTAAAACAATTTTATTGAACACGTGTTTCGTGTTTTTTTTAGAATTCACTCCTAATAAGCGGGCGAAGCCGCGCTTGCCCTCTAGTTAATATTAAAACTTATGTTGATTGGTATTAGAAAAATGTAATTTAATGAAAATGTAAAATCGATTTATTAATAAACATAATGCGCTTACATTAAATATAAATATATAAGTTATTTGCATGCAAATTTATAACATTAAAATGTGAATTTATTATGTATGTCACAATTTTTATTAACAGTTTAATTACCTTGTTGAAGTAATTAATTACCTAATATTTTAAATCACAATATACAGAGGCCATCGTGACGCAGTGGTACAAACGTGTGACTGTAACGTGACGGTTGTGGGTCCAAATTCCACTCGGAGGAATGAATTCTTATTTATTAATATTTTCATTCATTGCTCTGATACCAATGGAAAATATCGGCGTTGAGTTCTGTCACTCAACACGTAATGCATTGAAAAATTCGATGCGGGATACAACGTGAAGCTGATTTATTTACATTTTAAATGTTATCGATATTTGACAGTATCGCTTCACTATAACTGAGGTTAGGTACTCTTGCTGCGTTTGTGCAGAGCGACAAGGACGTCGACCCCGGTAACCTTGAGCATCGCAATTAATTTCAATCAGTTTAAGCTCCACACAAAGTCGCTGCGACACTTATTCAAGAGTTGAATAAAATAGTATTTTACTTGAATTAAAGATCCTATCTCGAACAAATGTAAGTAATCAAGGCAAGATTTTCAATAAAAGCTGAATAACGGCTATCATTATTTTTTATTTTAAATCAGTTACAAAATTAAGAAATATAGCAACAATTATGCTATATGATATAAAAAAAATATATATTTTAATAAGTTGTAACTGTAGAATTCGCTATTATAGGATAAATTAATTAATTACTATCACAAGTAACTTACCTCTTGCTGAAAGAGGTGAACACCACTTGCCCTCTCAAAGCGCTCCATATGCCTGCATACAACGATCGCGCCTACAAACACGAGCGCAAGCACTTTACTACAATATTACTATAGTTGCCAGCTCGTCCGACAGACTAAATAAAACGTCGCTACGTTTCGCGATTATGTTCCCTTGTACGACTTACATCGAATGTTTTAGATCCATTAAATATAGATATAGACGTTTGAATTCCGCAATGAAAAGCAAAAGCTAGGATAACTGTTCAAATGGTTAGTTTTCTTAACATAATCTGTACGTGTCAGGATAATGACCTATGCATGCCCGTGCGCAGCGCCTGGTCTCGGTGCCGTAATAGTGACGCGTCCCAGAAACTATAGCGTACTTTGCGCTTATTGTTTTCTATTTCGATTTAAACGATGTAATATATATATCTTTTGGTTTTTTTTCTTATAATTAGGTATATATAGATAATTAATTTTTATATGACATTGCTTTGTTTGTTTGTATATTTTTATTGAGGACTAGTGACATGCCCCCGTCTTCGCCTGCTTCGATTACAATATTATTTATCTATTTGTTTAATAATATGATTGATATTCGTTTTCTTATTTTAAATTTCATGGAAGTTTGGTAACTTTGATTAAGATTACCTTGTACAGTAGTTTTTTTGTGGTATGTTTTAATTATGCTTTTTTTTAACATTCGTTCTGTTTTCCTATCTAATATATGTGTATTGATTTTTTTTAATAGTTTGCATTATATCGACATTTTTATTTTGTTACATTATTCAAAATTTTAAAATGTATATATCCATTTGAATTATTATTTGAATTATATATAGTATCGTAATAATCGATACATAAACGAATATATATATTTTTAAAAGAATAAATCTGGACAAATTGAATTTCTACAAGGCTACATGGGAAGATTTCGTCCGTTGAAGAATGAGTCCCGACAGTAAATCGTCCTAATTTGCAAAAAAAAGTTAGTTTTTTTATCTTATATACATACGTTTGATTACAAAACTGTTTTAATGATGTAGTTGTTAAGTATCAGGAGCTCTTGACAAAATTCGAAACTATTACTATTTCTTTTTAGTGTTTTACGTAGTTAGGATGAAAGTGTTAGTTAAAATAATTTTGAATATCTATTGGAAGATACCCTAAACCCTATATGTTCTTGATTTTTATTTTTCTTTTTGACAATAAGCCATCTTGCTATGATTGTGAAAGAAACACGCATAGACATACGTACGTACGTATATGTATACAAAGATTGATAAGCAAAATAATTAATATTAAAAAAAGCAAAAGATTGAGAAGTAAAATTCGCAATGTTTATTTATTACGACAACTCTTTTATTTGGTGAGCATACGGATTGAGGTACGCAGCTCTTGCTAAATAAAAGTTTTCTTAGTTTTGTACCAGGGTTGCCATTGCACAAATTATTCAAAACTTTTATTTAATATTTTAGATTGTACTGCCTACAGGCCATATATTATATACCTATATTTGAAAGGGCAAAAGTAGAGGGTAGAAATAAAAGTTAAAATACTTGTTTTTGATTGACTCAATTTACTCTCTACTAAACCTTGACAAGAAAATGTTCGAATTGATATTTCTTTAGATTTCAAATTCTAACTGGAAATATTACATTGTTTAAGATTTGTAATCACGATTTAAATAATTTTACTTAAGAACTTGTTGTTGACAAGTTAACAAGGTATGGTAAAAGGTATGCTTTATGATTATGCTTTATAAAGTTTTATAAAAATTTAGACAACTAAACAGCTTATCGTTATTTTAAAGACATAATCTATTTATATAAAAAAAAATAAAGATAAGCTGGACATTTTTTTTAATCTGAATATTTTAATTCAAATATAAATTAATCTTTAATGAGTTACAACAATCATTTATTTTTATTATTACAGTATAAATAACCTCTTACCTACACACTTATGAACGACTTTTGAATGAGGATAAACGACTTTTATTTACTTTGTAGTCGCAACCTAAGAACAGACACGTAACACACTCTGATTTTGTGTGTATATAATATGAATGTAAATCTTTCTATAGAAAAAAGCGTGGAAATGAAAAATTGTGTCATATACTTAAGGCCAAAATATTTAAAGAAATTTTATTTACAATTAATTTTAATTAAAAATCGTTGGCCAATTTTAATAAATTATATTGTGTTGCAATATTTCATCATCACATAGCATTGTAATATTTTTCCTACGTACAAAGATGATTATAAATTAGTATCAGATAATAAATAATTAATAAAACCGACAAATGATTATTATTTAGGTGCTCTCTATAAGATACAAATAATAACAGGTAAGTAATAAGCTTTTATTTTATTGAAATAAAAACTCATACATTTATAAAGAACATGCATACAAACAGCGAAGCTATTTGTATTATTACACACACTAATATAACATGAATATAACAGATAATATACTACAAAAATTATCACAAATATTATCACAGACGACTTCTATTACTGTGAATAATGACTACTGAAAATGAATGTTCCCCAAAACTTACTTCGTAACGCCGACGGCATCGTCAATATGAATGGCAAATACCTCTGCCCACTTACTGGCCTGAATGATTTCAACATTCTTGGCGCAGCTCCGATAATCTGAGAAAAAAATAAACGAGCTGCAACGTAAATAAGATCGAGTTTGAAAGTGCGCACAGTGGCACGAAAAATAAATCACGCCAGTATGGTACGCTCGGCACAGCGTATTTTTACGCAACGCAGCCTCTTTGTTTATATATAGTTAGTAAAACCGGCGTACAGACGGCTGGTTATTCAACCGGGCACATTCCGCGACGACTCCACTTTTTGCTCAACGTCCGTCCTCATGCGGAGGAAAAACGACCAATTAGATCTTTTAGGGCAGGAGTTATCGTCCCGCATCGTCCGCGCTCACGCCGCGCCTGTGCGTCTTAAAAACATCAGTCACATATCGGTGAGTCGTCGGATTCCATGCCATCTTCTCATATATTTTTTCCCCTTAAATTACAAGTGATTTCAATAATCTCCAACGAGTTTTAGGGGACAAAGAAACTTAGTGCACATTTACTTTTGTTTATCGGGCCCAACATACTTTTTCTCCGAATGATAAAGCCTACATAAGCAAGTATAAGTCTCGCCTTATATAATAGCACTGGCGCCACGGAGATTGGATGACATTGTCCTTTTTTGTCGAAAAACTGGTCAGCACGTTATCGCTTTTGAACGAGCATAAACATTTAAAAATATAAATGAATCGAAACGATATGAAGAATATCGCTAGCATAATGTTAAATAGCTTGATTGAATGTATTCTGGTCAGTTTATTTAAAGTTAGTATAGAGTTTTGTCGATATTACTTCCACGTGTTAAAATTAAGGCCAATCAAAAACTGTATACTGACTATTCGACTGAAAATAACTCAGAAGTTTCTTTTTTATGTTGACTCGTTTTAATCTCGAGGCCTAGTGGTGGACAATGTGGAGGTATTAAAAGTAAAAAAGAGACCGATTTTATGGGTGCACGCGGCCCCCGACCGACGACGCCAATAAAGCCGATCAACACGGAACAGACACAACAAAAAGTTAACTCCTGTGGCGCACCATCAACATTATTTACATTTTTTCACATTCTATGGCGGAGTGGTATCAAATTACTTATCGGAATGTGTAGTAGGTTGTGGGACGATTCGTGTGTAATGTGTATACATGTTTAGATATGTTTCGAAGTCTTTCGTTATAGTTTTAAATGATATTTTTCAAACATTTAAGATGGTTAAGTGCACATTGGACTCGTCCACCGAGGATCCCGTACCAATTTCTATATTGCAGCTCAAGAGCAAGTAGAACAAATAATAATTGACAAATTTAAGTTTGCGGGAGTATGCACTCATTTTGTATGAAATTTGTAACAATTTTTATCTGTAATAAAAATGTAAATTTCCATTTTTCGATTTCTTTTGCTTTATTTGTACTGTAAATTGCAAAATTTTATAATTATAGGTATGCGAAAAATACCCTACAGGTTTTGATTACGAGGTGAATAAGACAGACTTAACTTTGTCATACGCCTATGCACTCATTTTGTAATATAAATAAAGGTATATAATATTTTTTTCTATTAAATATCTATAAATTTTGTCTTTTCGGATTATTTAACTATACTACAGTACAAATATTGTAAGTTTTCACTTCATGCCAAATTCCATAACTGTTGGTGCATGAAGTAGGTACCCTATAGGTTTTGATTGCTCGGCGAATTTCATACAAAATAGAGCAAAAAAGAAGCGTAAATGTATCGTATCTTTTAATTTTCTCTATGCTATAAGGGACCGTAGACCTTGAGATAAACGATCTTAACAGGGAATAAATGATCTTTACATTACAAAGTTAACCTATAAAGGCTCCTTCCGTTAAGTGTACGGAACCCTAAAGAACAATGTTATTAAAAATCAGCTTAACCCTGTGTCATGCACGCTGAAGAGAAGGCAGAGGGAAGCTAGTGTTAAGACACCCCGTTCCCCATTTTTCGCTGAATTATTAAGGGGTTGCTTTTTAAGTGGCGGATCTATATCACAATCGTTTAGTCTTTAATGCGCTTAGCAAAGAACTAAAAATTATAACATACTTTGTTATCGTTATGGGCGACTGGTCATAAGTATGGGGGAATCTGAAATAGAGGTAAGTAAAAAAAAACATAAAGATATACACACTAATCATATGAAGGCGAAGGAGAATAGCAAAAGCTGTCGAGATGTAACATCTACACAAATTACAATGTAACGAAATGTAATGACATTTCACTACATTGTTGCGTATTAATTGGGCTATGTTATTTTAAACTCTTTATATTTTTAAATCTTATCGTTTGTGAACGCAGCTTCACGCTGTATCCCGCACAGCAGGGTAGCCAAAGGAAACCTAGTGTTAAGATACTCCGTTCCCCACTTTCTGCCGATTTCTGGAGGCATTGCGTTTTAAGTGGCAGTACTCAACGCCACGCTTAGCCTCGACACCAGAGCGAAGAAATGGAAATATAAATTTAGGCAAATTTGTATGATTCATTAAATGTAATGAATTTGTAAATATCTGCAAATTTGCGTTCAAAAAAGATTTTAAAGTCTTTACAAATATGAAGAACTTGAAATAAAATAGCCCAATTAATATGGTATAGAAATTTTAACATGAATAGCAAATCCCACTCTATTATATACGATTTAACACTTATTTCTAGATAATAACTCTGCAGGGATTTATGTTTGGGGAAGACCCTTTTTTTGTAATAAAAAAAAATATATACCTGTTTCTTTGACGTCGGACTTGTAAGGAATCGTACTATGAAGTTACGTTTGAAAAAAAAATGTCAATAGTCAGAAGAGTGGCGCTTAAGTATGAAACAGTATTATAAATGACGGTAATATTGTATAAGTGCTTGAAAAGTGTCTAAGGTGGCGCTATTATATGTGAGATACCCCATGGGTTATTTACCTGCGAACTAGTACAGAATAAAAAGCAGTAAGAAATAGAATACGTTGTGTACGATTTTTTTTATACGGTAATCCTATTATCAAAAGTATAGTATAATAAAAATTAAATCAGCTTCGCGTTGTATTCCGCCCACACCGGGGTAGGTAGAGGAAACATAGTGCTAAGAACCTCTGTTTCCTATTTTCCGAATTCAGGTGGCATTGGTGGACTGTTGAGTGGCGGAACTCGACAGTAAAGCAAATGAATGAAAATATAAATTTAAATAGGCAAATATTTTATTTCCGCGAGTGGGGATCGAACTGGCCTCAACTATAATGAAGAGATGCATGAATAACAAAAATGAGAAATAATTATAATTGTTTAGGTACGATGACATAATCTCGCTGTAGATTATTCGTTCAAGTATGTATGTATATATATAATATATAAAAGATATGCCTGCATGTGCTACATTTTTATATTTATGCACTCTTCTAAGTCCTTGAGTACGTATAAATGAAACCTAAATATTTAATTAGTATACTATTCTCGTACCAGCAACACGCGTTTCGCTTTAAAGACGGCTCACAAAGCAAATTGGTACATATTGGACACATGTGTGCGAAATGATCTACGGCCGCTTGTGACCACGTTGTGCCCAGATTTTGTTATTAAAAAAAAATATATAAATGTCAAAAGAGTGACTCCGACTTTTTCACTTCATCAAATATAAATTTACCCCGGAATAATACAACTCCAGCTAAGTCATTGTCATTTCTATACAATAGTTAAAAAAATGGTCCCAAGCTTCCCCACTCTATTGTCAGTGCAAATACGAGCCTGAATTATTGTTTTTAACCAAGACACTCTTTTGTATTTTCGAGTGGTTTTTGAATAGATACTTCTAAACGTTTTTGTGTTCCTATTCTAATCTTCAATACAAGTGTAATACCGTAGTATTTAGTATAAATTGTAAATCATTTCTAAATACTCTTTAGCAATACCGCTAAAGAGTATTTAGAAATTAGTAATATAGTTATTTTACATAAAATGATGTAATAAATCGAACATTTTATCGTAAACATGAACAGATACCTACTATATTTTTATTTTTGTTCATTTTAAAGCAGCATTTTATAATATTTTCACTTTTCAATAAATTATACCGCTCTTCACTTTTCAGCCATTCAGAGATGAGGCGTGCTGAATGGCAGAACTGCTTTTAACCAGATCCACAAGTCAAATAAATAAATGATATTATTTTATTTGATTGATTTGAATTAATATTGGCTATATAAAACTTTCGAGGTTTTTTTTAGTATGTTATCAAGGGATGATAAAATTTCGGCACTGTTTCCTAAATATCTTATAGTAGTGGCCTCTAGCGGCAAAGTTTAATTATTAAAAAAAAGCATAATCGCGTTCTGCTTTTTGTTCAGATGCATGAATATAAATATGTAATTGTGTGTAAAGTTTCATTTACCATATACATGCCTAAAATCATGTAAATGTTAAGTGTAGATAGTTTCAGTACTAGCGACATCTAGCGATAAATTTCGCATTTAAATTATGTTCCATGGCCGTAGTAGCTCTTATATTGTTTGTACTTCTCTTTGTAATAGTTATCTTTGTCAATGATAGAGAACGCTAGTACTGCTTATTTTCTTTTTATTATATAGTAGTTGTATTGTAGTTATTATTTTTCTTTTTAATTTTTCTTAATAAAGTTTCAAGAAGGTTTGTATATTATAGTTTTATTAGAGCAAAATATATTTAAAGACCTATATATATATGTATATAGAATTTTTATGCCCTATCTATGTAGTTTTTTGTAAATAAGTAGGCAATAAAAAGGGATGTGATTTGTTTGATACAATTCAATTATTATAAATTTTGATTATCTTTTGCGAAAATTGTTTATATTTGATAAATACTAAACGCATGGTTCCAGATAACCACAACAATTAAGAATTTATAAAAGAAATCATTGGCTTCAATCTTAAATTTTAAAAAGGGAAAAGTCAAAATGACAATGCTATCAAAAATGTCATTATAATCAAAATATTTTTTTAGTACTTTCATAGCCAATCTTACCATCTGTTTGTGCTTATATTTTTTAACAACTCTTCAAAATTTACCGCTCAACCTCAATCGTTTCTTACTAATAGTGATACTGACTAAGTATTCCTTTATCTTTTGACGCTCATTAATTATAAAAATATCCCATAATTAAAAAAAATAATGTCTGAAATTTTTCATAAAAGCTGTTATACATCTCGAAGCACAGGATACAAGTATCGTACACTCTCCACAAACACTGGTGAAAAGCAACTTTATAACAATAAAGAAGATGTAACATGCGAAAAAAAATTTCAAGAATTAAAGAAAGAAATAAATTCTAGGATTACTAAAGAAGTAGATGAAAGTCAAAAAGCACGAAAATGTATTCTAGAAAAATTTGAAACAATAGATAAAGTGATCAATGGAATGCTTGAGGTACAAAATATGATTTCAAATTTAAGAAAAGATTTATGCAATGCTGAAAATATTTTAGTTAATACATTAGAAAAAGTAGAAAAGATTGAAAATGTTATAGGTAATAGCGAAAGTTGCAGTATTCAATCTCGAAAAAGTTCCTTCTGCAAACCACGTCGAATCGATTTGTAGTTTAAAATTGTTTGAATAAGAAAAGAAAATTTAAAATTGAACATTTTTTTTCTTTATTTTTTGTCATACTGTAAAGTGACATAAATACAGCTCGGAGCTGAGCACATCCACATACAGCTACAATTGGATATACATAATTTATAACATTAAATGCAAACAATTTTTGTTCGATTTGTCGTTCACAACGACACACAGATAACATATACATTTATTTTTTATTTTAATACACAAATAGATAGCTGAACTTTATAGAAGAGATAATGTTTGTCGTCAATACTATTTATTGTTTTCGTTTGGAATATTTTAAGTAGTTTTAAAGCTAGAAAATATTCAGAAGTGAAGTAAAGCTAGACTCCTTATACATTATAATTTTGAAAAATGTATTCAAAAGATTTACGTGTACAAATATCAGTTCAAGTATCTAGAAATAGTACAGTGTCAATATATTTTACCAAAATACATTCACAATATTTTACCTAATAATTTATTTCTTAAATTGGCGAATTTTAATCTTTCTATAATTTTCATATAATACTCTAAATTTGTCGTATTAATTAGGTATATACATGTTTTAAGTATGGCACCGTAGAAAGCAAAAATCCTAATATTAAAGTAAAAAAGTAATCGATGAGAACACGCTCAAAAGGCAGTGGAGTTCTGAGAACATTCTTAATATAATTAATTAATAAAAAATTATACAAGATTTAATCTGTACTTAAAATACGACTAGTGCACCATTCAACGATTGTTAGAACATATTTAATTTATTACAATTTCATAGCGCAAAGAGCAATATATGACAATTGATTAATTGAAAAACTACAAAATTTTGCTAAGCTTTCTAGTTAGGTAAACTAAATATTTTAAATATCAATAATCCATATTAAACTTTTCTATTCTTAGCTTCTTTTTTCTATGAAATATCTCCCGATTTTTTTCAAATTATACATTTAATTATATACTTATAGCTGCGGTAACACCACATTAACATAAATGTTAGCTTAAAACACCATAGCTAAGCAAACTTTAATAATAATAAATAACGTTTTAAATAATTATAACTTGAACACAACTTGTATACTAATAATAATACTTCGTAAGCATATTTAAGAACTGTAGGTAAATGCAACAAAATTAACTTAACAATAAATTATGGGCTTATTTGTGCCATTCAATTATAGTTCTTGAAACTTATTTAAATTTATAGTTACACATTTTCTTTACGATCCATAGTTTGTCTGTTTTCAGAAGAAAAGAGAATATCACAATATGTAAAATAAAGTTACATTAATCATACTATACACTAATACAAAATTTAAAATTATAAACTAAAGGCTGAGCCACGCCAAGTTATAGCTTAGCTGTTTTCATTCGATATGATAAAGAAGAGAGTATAATTATTATTATACTAGAAATATTTTTCTGTGATTCTTTTTTAAGACCAAGTTCTTCATTTAAACATTTAACACACACACAGAAATATTTTTTGTGGAATAGTTTAATCATAATGTAAATTTAATCAAATAAGCACACGAATGCGTGTATGAGACCATGGAAGCAATCAGTGCAACAGTTGTTCTTTCGGGAATTTCTAGGATCTTCTGGTTCAAAACATGGTTGCTTCAGTTTTTTGGGACGGCGTCCACATAGCTTCGTAGGTTTTGGTTCATCCACTGGTTCAGAACGTGGGCTCAAGTTGACAGGTAGAGCAGCAGGTTCAGAAGGTCTCGGTTGTGCCCATCTTCGAAGCATTCCCTCTTGTTCAGCGCCTACAGGTACCGGCGCAGATAATTTCCGTGCCCTAGCTACTACTAAAGCGCGTTCTATCGGCTCTAACAACTCTAATGCCAAAGCTCTGTCCAGCTCTTCCCCTGCTAGAAGTAAATAGCGTGGACAATATGCCAACTCTCCGAGCGTAGCGCGCTTGTTGCTCGGAGTTAGTTCTCGTTTTGTTCTTTTACACGCTGCCGTACTCCAGCGTGCGAGAGCTTCCGCTAAAATGAGTTCACTGGACACCCTTAATGTACTACGTTTTACTATTAAAGCAAGATCTTCATAGGTAAGATCCTCTAATTTTTCATGCGTAAGAGCTGCATCGGCGCTATCGTCAATTACAAGGAGCGCATTATGGGCGAGGGAGTCGCACCACATGGCGCAGTGAGACAGGGTTCGTGCTGCGGCGTCATTTTCTAGCGCTGGCAATGGCGGTGCTGAAGCAGCTCCAGGTAGCCTGGCACACAAATATCTTAGATCTCGTAGTATTTCTAATGCCACTTCTGCATCTAACATTTCATCGAGGCGACGAGCGCATCGCTCAGCTAGTTGAGGGCACAAGAATTTATAGGCAGCATTTAGTGTCGTTCGAGCTGTGAAAACGGAATTAAGCTGAGTGGGCTCGCAATAGTAATAGCGAAGCAATTGTTCAAATCCACGTCGATCAATGTAATCTACTACGATTACATCCGTCTTAGTAGAAAGTAAAGCCGCAAACACCGGGCTGGTAGCGGCAAGGACCCGACGATGACCGGGAAATCTAAATGTATCTCCATTAATTCCCGCCACGAACACTATATCACTTTGTTTCTCATTGTCGTAGAGACGTGAATTTTCATCTATTTGCAACTCTCCGTACTGTGCGTATTCGAAGTAGTTCTGGCCACCAGCTTGCGTACCAGATGTTGAAGCCTGCGTAACTTGACCTTCAGGACAATTGTCCGTGCAGGCGGGATTTGTAACCACAGTCATGGTGATGCTGTATCAAAGTTCTTCCCTGAAAATAGAAAATACAAATATTTTATATTTCTGTAAGTAAATAATAATTTAACTTTTTTTTGAGATTCCTTGCTAAATAATATAAAGTACTGAAGCTATCTATGTCAGATGCTAACTGGTTGAGTTAGCGCCCTTATTGTAACAGTATGGATATAAATGCCATATAAAGAATAATTATTACTTTGCTTTGTGGTACGATTCATTGTAGGTGTTAAACAGAAACACAAGGGCAATTGATGATGCAGTTACTGTTTGAAATATTTATGGATAGCATTAGAATGTCCAAAAATTTGCAAAAATTTTTTTACAGGTAAATATTAAATTATAATAATAGTGCCAGTCGTGGCGCAGGGGCACAAAGTGTGACTGTAAAACCGACTGGTTGTGGGTTCGATCCCCACTCGAGGAGATTAAATATTTACTTAAATTTATATTTCCATTTCTTCGCTCTTGTCTCGAGGCAAAGCGCGGCGTTGAGTTCTACCACTCAACACGCAATGCCTCCAGAATTCGCCAGAAAGTGGGCAACGGAGTGTCTTAACACTAGGTTCCCTCTGCCTACCCTGCTGTTTGCGGGATACAGCGTGAAGCTGATAATAATAGTCAAAGTTGTATGTCAAGTAATATGTCAACCGGAAGTGGCTTCTCTCTGAATAATGTTACAAATGCGTCTTGTACGTATCGCTTACACTTATGATGCGTCATTTCACAGCATTCTTGTTGTGAACATCAACAAAATTTTACGCAGAAATCTACGCATATTTAAAAGTACACTATTTATAATGTACTACTCTATATTTATTAATTTTTTTTTCTGCCAAATTTACATAAAACATTATAACCTAAATATTTTCCATCTGTTGCAATCCAATCTCTTCCCTGTATATTTATAACTGATCCAAGAAATGCATTTCGAAACTGCAGGGACATAACGATTGTAGGCTATTTGTGATAGTTCCAAGTGACCCACATACATTCGCATAGTTTTATGGTGTCGAACTAAAATTGCCCTATATTTAGAAACCTAAAACTGAGAGCGTAGTATTACGAAAGTATACAAAACACGCCTTGATCAAGTATATAATTATTTTGTATCTATATTAACATCGATTTTTGTTGTATATTCTGCCAAATTAAATTCATTGACATATTATTCTGTTTTTGCTTTTATAAACAAAAATGCTATTATACAAGGAAACCAGATATTGTACTGTGTTTATGGAATGCACAATTAACCTAATAACTTTATTGAAAATAAGCTTGTTAGTTCGCCTCTAGATTAATATATAAGTACCTTTTATCCGTTGACTAAAAAGTAAAAAATATATGCTAGAATAATCTTTCAGTTGTATTTTCATATTTTTATTATCTTAAGTAGATTAACTAAAATATATAGATATATATTCTCTCATTCGCTCATTGGTTCGGGATTTACTTTTACTGAATACTATCTTACTAGACTGTAATATTAAAAAACCTGGTAACATTAATGTATGAACATTATTGATCAGAAAATTATATGGACCGCGTTGCAGAAGATATTGTTATCACGCTGCCGGCTAGTCATCTTTTTGATGAGCTATCGTTTATTGATTATACCTATAGAACTGACAAGTATAAGCCGTCCAATATACTATGTATATAATATCTTACATAACTTTAATGACATGTCTAAAATTTGTATGAATATAAATAAAAAAATAAACTATTAAAAATTAATTTATATTTATATTTTCATTTCTTCACTCTGATGTAGAGGCAAAGCGCGGCGTTGAGTTCCGCCACTCAGCGCGCAATGCCTTTAGAATTCGGCGGAAAGTAGGGAACGGAGTGTCTTAACACTAGATTCCCTCTCCTACTATGTGCGGGATACAGCGTGAAGTTATTTTTTTTAAAATGAAATTTTGTTAATATTATAAAACAGACACGGTTGGCAAACTATCTTCGTACCGACGCGCACATCCGAGTTGCGCAAAGTGACTTAAGAGTGATAATGCCAACCTTGGTTAAGCCAAGGCAAATATTAATTAGATCGTTCGATACACTTCATGTTATATTATTTAACAATTCTCATTTACGAGAATAATTACTGTACCTTTCAAAAATTATGTTAAAATAATTACTCAAAAGAAAATTGACGAAATCATTACAGTTTTACTGACTCTACCAAGTTTTTTATTAGGAAATAAAATTTTATCATTTATAAAAATATATATATATATATATATATATATATATATATATATATATATATATATATATATATATATATATATATATATGTAATGAATTAAATCATTTATTGTAAAATGAATAAAGAGAACAAATCTAATTTAGGCATTATTGTAACAGTATAAGTCAAACCAAAGACGGTATCTGAAGCTTCGTAAATAGCAGCGAGATACGCGCGACACGCGGAAGTAGATGTGCGACTTGGGTAAGCAAATCGAGTACTTTGCTAATACTGGATCACCCATACAGTTATATGAACTGTTCTCTAATATTTACTTGAGGCCAGGCGTGGCGCAGTGGCACAAAGTGTGACTGCAAAACCGATTGGTTGTGGGTTCGATCCCCACTCAAGAAGATGACAAACTGATGGTGCTGTGAAGCTGATAAATAGATAAAAATAATATTTACCTTCATTAAAAGACGAATTAGATTTGATTTTAATTTACATTACCGAGTGCTACTTTTATTTAAAATCGTATCCTAATATTTTGTTTTTTTTTTAGGTTATATATGTCATGATGCATTAACAATCAACAAAATAAGCATAAGTTATTAACTTTCATATAATAATATTATAATATATATTTAATGCAGACGTTTCGACTCCTTGAGACTTAATTATGCCATCGACAAATACATAAAATACTTTTATATAAACAAATATAACCTTTTTCAGCTTCTTAAATATTTAAACAAATGACATTTAATTGTATAAGAATACCTTTTATAGTAAACCGACATTGAAAATGAAGATATTATTTGACTAACAAAATAATGTAGGTATATATTTTTTTATATAACTTAAATAATATAGCTACTAAATTGGACAGAGCACATAAAAGTTAATGGAACACGCAAAGTGTGCTCTATAGTTATTTAAATTATGCATTAGAATACTCCATAGTCGTACTTGGCTGCTTCATAAATTTTTACAAAGGTAAAGAATAAAAATGTCTTGTAATAAATCTTAATATGTAGAGGCCAATCGTGGCGCAGTGGCACAAGTGTGACTGTAAAATCGACTGGTTGTGGGTTCGATCCCCACTCGAGGACATGAAATATTTATTTACATTTATATTTTCATTTCTTCGCTCTGGTGCATTAGCAAGCGCGGCGTTGAGTTCCGTCATTCAGCACCCAATGCTTCAGAAATTGGCGGAAAGTGGGGAACAGAGTGTCTTAACACTAGGTTCTCTTTGCCTACCCTGTTGTGTGCGGGATAGAGCGGTAAGCTGATTTTCATTTTGTTTATTTATATTATATGTAGAGCAAATAAATAAAAGTTATCTCATATTTATTGTACATGGTTAGGTATTTAATACATTTAAAAAAGAAATATATTTAATTATAATTAATTTAAACGTTATTATTATCTAAAAGTAAAACCGTAAACAGGAAAATGTGAAACATAATTATATTATAAGCTTTCATTAGCAATACAAAGGAAATTAGCCTACAAAGATATAACACAATGTATTTTTTCATTAGAAATGTGAGAAAAAAATTTATATTTAAATAAATTGTAGATTAACTTATTATCTTTCTTAATACAGTATATGTCATAAAATAACTATCATTATGCATATCTATAACATCAATATATAATATGCATATTTTTTCAAAGTGGTCATACTCAATTGAGCAATTACTCAGTTATTAGTATTAAAAATGGTCACTCCATGCCCAGAAACGCGAGATAGTAGCAGCTATCGGCGATAGCAGGGCGGCCCAGGGCGGCCCCGGCTTGCCGCCCTATATTTAGTATTTGGGTCAAGAGTAAACGCGATACGATACTTGGAAAACTCCATAGTTTTGCCGAAAATCATATTACAATTTATTATATTTCTCATTCCAAATTTTAGTTTTAAATTTTAATGTAAATTATTTATAATAATGTAAATTTAGGTTTTGCGTTACCTAACATTTTTCTTTCAACCTAACCTGTTAAATAGTTTAAATATATACGTTTCATTACTATTCGTCTCATGAAATTTATCCTATGTACGTGGTTACAGCTTTTATTGCTAGTGCTTTACTTGAATTTTGGATATTGACGATAAAATATCCATAAAACAGTAAGGTCAAGCTCCTTGACAGCGGTGAGTAACTGATATAGATTCGTGAGGTAATAACGAATTACATTGTGAATTATTTTCGTTACGTTAGAAGCATTATAAAGTTCAAAATTTAAAGTGAGTTAACATTTGTATATTATTCAAATCCTAGCTGCATCCCGTACATAGCAGAGTAGGCGATGGGAACCCAGGAACTCAGTTTTAAAACACTCCACTATTAAGATACTTCCGTACCTAATTATTAGCCGAATTCAGAGCGAAGAAATGAAAATATTAAATATTTCATTTCCCTAAATGGAAATCGAATCCACAACCTGTCGCGTTTACAGTCACACGCTTGTGCCCAGCGACTGGCTGTACTCAAATATTATAATTTATTATAGTAAAAAATTATATCAAAATTATTTATTACATATACCTTTATATGACATTATATGAATACGGTAACTAGTATGATATGTGAGTATGAAACACGTGTTTATATTCCATAAAGCAACTTGACAAATATAAATAATTTAACAACGCTACCGTTGTAAATGCATTTACTTAAAGCTTGTTAGGTGGTATACTTAGCCGTAATATATTTGCTCGGTTTATCGGTTTCAAGAGTTCGGTTTCGGTTTAAAGAGTACACTCTTTATATATAATTTATAAAACATTGCAATGAAAACATAATTTAAATTAGACAAAAAAAACTGTGATAAAGAATAATAGAATCGTAAATAATTTAAAAAAAAGCTTATCATTTTCTATATAACAATGTTGAGAATCGGATTATTTTTGTAGTTATTTACTATTTTTAAATGTCGGCTTCTAGTAACAAACATATAATATAGCAGAAGATTTAAAATACATATTTTAGTATGCTATAAATCAAAGACAAGGTTGGGGTCAACCAAAATTCCCCAGAACTACTAATATCTATCACCACTATTCTACGATAGTATTAGGTTATAATACGTATTACATAGGAATATAAATAAAATATGCATACAACACAACTTATAACAATTTTTCATAAGTTCAAGATATTGTTTTGTTTTATTTATTAATATCAGAGTACGATACGTAAGTACATACATCTTTAATAGCTACTCGATAGCTTAGTTGTTTTTGATAGGTTTCTATTAAATCTGTTCGAGCTCTATGTAATGTTTTGATCGTGAAACCTCATAAATGACTGCCATTGTAATGGTCACTAATTGTATAAGAAAACATAATAAATATAAGTAAATATAAGTGGAGAACAGAGTGTCTTAACACTAGATTCCCTCTGCCTGATTGCCTGATTTTATAATAAATATGAGTTAAAACTGTGTTAAAAGACGAGAACTTGCAAATCAAAATGTAATAACACTAATTTCTATCTAATTACATTATTTCGCACTGCTGCGTTCAAAGGGTAGCAGGGGTTACTGGACACCGGCAATCTTTGCTTTTAGTTGGTGCCTGAATCAAAAGTCCTTGTAGAACATTTTCGTAAAAAAATAAATCTTTGATGATTTTTTATAATATTGTATTTACAAATAAATATAAAATACAAAGAAATGACAGCTTTGAAATTTTATTAAGAAGTAAACAAGTCCAATTATTCTTATAATCAAAACAATATTGAGATTCAGTTATCAACGATACTCTCCTATATATATCTTATGGTCAATAAATACATAGAGAGTATGTACTTACGCGGAGAGTTCCTTCCCACACATTAAACAAGCACATACTGAAATTTAATTCGTATTTCTATGGTTAATATACTTGTTAAACAATAATTATTCATATTGTTATAGTGATTGGAAAAGTTTTTGAGAAGAATTCTCCACAATACATTTCCATTACCGGAATATTCGTGGGTTCGGTCTCTATATACTCATAATAAACAATAATATGGTACACGTCATGGGGTACAGTCATGCGGGAAGTACAGTTTACCTATTAGTTTATAATAATATGTAATATTTATTTATTGAAGGATTTTTATGATGCTTATTAATGTTCACTTAAGATATTGTCGTTTTTGAATAATCTTGAAATGTTACCAAAAAAATCTTTCTAACTTTTTCTGTTCAAGTGATTTAAATAAAAAATATTTAATCAAGAAGATTATCTTTTAAATTATTAATCCTTTCTTAAGAAATTTTAACATTATTTAAATAATTATTGTATTTAACACAAAACAAAACTACTATAAAAAACTGTTTACTGCTCTACCGTAATAAACATATTTAGTTGATAGTACGCTCAACCACAATGATTTAATAATAGTGTGACTTTGTTAGGTATATTGTTATTTTATTAATATTTAAATTTATTTAAAACGTACTTAACGGAATGGACTGATTTGTTTTGCCGATCCGGTCTATACTGATATTTGGATGGTCGCCAAAATGAATAAAAACATTATAATTGTGTTATGACTAATAACAAACAAACTCAGGAAGTTTCAGTTACCTAAATAAACGTTTTCGTTTTAAATTATAAAAAAAATAAAAATATACAAAATAGAAATTAAAAATATGTATAGTATATGTAGATAATATTTATCTAAGACACCACTGTAATAAAAATTGGAACATCATGTCTTTCATAGAGACAATAATTTTCAAAATGTAAATATGCCCACATTTTCATTTATTAAATAATATTTTTGTATTTACTTTAAAAATATGCGCATTTGTTTATATTTGAATTTGGAATACTAATTTATTATTTAACAAGTAATGGACTGTAATACATATTGTAATTATATGTATCACATAGAAATTTAAATATTATTTAATTCTCGATAAAAAATAATCACCGTGCCACTTCATTTACTTAGTTACATACATATTGTAATAATTAAACCGGTATTGTATTTGAATTACTTCACTGGATAGCAGATAAGCATGAAACTTATTGCCCTTTTGCATTTGTAAACTTAATATAATTATATCCAAGCATGTATTACAGGCGACATTCCAAAAGTAAATTATATATTTAGACACAACTGAAAGGCATTACATTACAATGAACGATACACCAGAGCAAAATATTTAAAAATTATCGGTATATTATCCATTTTCAATGAAAAAAAACTACTAATACCTCACCTATATCAAAGCAGATTACATTTCAGATGTATCAAATGAGTAGCACAACACTGTCACTTTGTTTCAGAGGTAGAGTGCAATAAACGTGCGGCTATCGCGGAGTCGGGCCGGGTAGTGGTAGCCGTGGGCAGACGGGGTGCGCGCGCCGCCCGCCCTGGAAAACCGGAGTTCGCACCGACGCAGTGCGCTTTCCCGCGCTAATATTAGCGTGGGCTGGCCGCCAGGTGGCGTGGAGGAGTGTGGAGGATCTCGGAGGAGCGTGGAGTCGCACCTGGCCTTCGCTCGCGAGTGTACAATGTGGACTGAAAACAGACGCATGCGCAGCTCGGACATGTTTACAGGTAGCTTATAATACGGTATTGACCAAACGCCGTTCCTAGAATTTATCTTCTGTAGACGTTTTGGCGCGCAAAACGTTTATATATTTTATGTGTTTGGTATTTATAAAATGTTAATTTAATAAAAAAAAATCAGCTTCACGCTGTATCCCGCACACGGCAGGGTAGGCAGAGGGAACCTAGTGTTAAGACACTCCGTTCCCCACTTTCTGCCGAACTCTGGAGGCATTGCGTGTTGAGTGGCAGAACTCAACGCCGCGCTTTGCCTCGACAACAAAGAAATGGAAATGTAAATTTAAGTAAATATTTTATCTCCTCGAGTGGGGATCGAACCCACAACCAGTCGATTTACACTTTGTGCCGCTGCGCCACGACTGGCCTCAATATATTGTTGTATTATTAAATCATTGATTTATTAACTTTTTATATTTAATTATATGTATCAGAAAATTGAGTAAGTATTAATTGAGATACGAGAAATATACATAGGCTCTAAAACAAATTAGTCTCCCAGAAAATCTGATTGTAAACAAAATATTCGTGGTATGCGCCGACTAAAATCTCGGCCAATTAAAAAATATTTATGTCATATAAAACTTATATTATGCACAACAGCCTTCTTAAGTTAATGCCTAATTAACAAAATAAAAGATACAACCCATTTTATTATTCATTTATTTGTCTTTTTTATTTATATATTTGTCGCATTTAATATAAAAAAGTAACTAGGATACACTGAGATTTTTCTTGGATTTATAGAAAACATAACTCTTTATAAATACAAGAGCTTTCGTTTATTACGTAATAAAAATCAAATGCCTACTAAATATTTAGTAGGCATTACTTGAATTATCTACTCAGTAATTGTATTTCCAAAAACTCAAAGGTTTTATTGTTATTTAAATTAGATTATTGTTATTGGTTTAATATTATTTTGTTTTAATTCTTTTCATTTTTTCTATTTAACTTCATCGTTTTGTTTTTCCAGCTATTTTGCAAATATCCACTTCTACGAATTGGCTGGAAGAGATCTCTTATAGAAACAAGGTCACTGTAAACAAATAATATTATTTGTAATTTCACCGATCTACCTATGTATCTATGTATCTATGTTTTGTTTAGTGCAGTGATTCTCAACCTTTTTTGTTGCGGCACATATTTAACGATTTCAAAATTTGAGAAATTATTTACTACAACACACTGTATAAATGGTTTATGACAAAAAATCTAAATATACGAATTCATTTTTTTGTGGATTTGAATATATATTCATGTTAAAAATATTTTTCTTTTTAAATGATATAATTTAATTATATTAACATTATTATATATTTGCAAAATTTGGCGGCACACAAAAGTGCCGCGGCACAGTGGTTGAGAATCACTGGTTTAGTGGAATAAAAAACATATTAATACTAATTGATATACTAAAAACAGCTCATTTTAAAATGAAATAATTAATACTAAAACTAAAAATCAGCTTCACGCTGTATTCCGCACTATAATATTTCGTTTCCTCGAGTGGGGATCGAACCCACAACCAGTCGATTTTACAGTTACACTTTGTGCCCCTGTGCCACGACTGGCCTCTTATAATAATTAATACTATAATTATAGTATAAATATAAGGATCGGTAAGTATATCAAGGTTGGATAAAAAAAATTAATTCATAAAAAAAGTATTACGTATCGTTTTAAAAGAATATGAGATTGATTTGTTATTATTATTATATTTGAGGTCATTTGTAAGTCTTTCAGAGGCCAAAATACTCTGATCGATTTTCTTTTAAAGGAGTCTAGACTGCATCGGGTGAAAGATACGAATTACGATGTCGAGACGTCTCGTCAGATCTTCACAAAATACCTTTCTTGTACTTTAAATACCTAAAATATTTCCGCTCTTTTTAAGGTTCCTCGAAAGGTAAAAACGAAACCCTTATAGGATCACTTTGTTTTCAGAGTGGCCGTTTGGCAAAATCATTTATCTCGAGACGTGTTAAGCTGAAATTAATACGAAATTTTTAGGTCTATGGTATTCAGTAGAAGATCATAATAAATAAGCTTCTAAATCTACGTAATCAAAAAACAACTACGTAACAAAAAAACAATTTTTATTGTATTTTCTCCGAAATTTAATCAAAATTGACACTAAAGCCTCGGTGGGCGATTACGACTCTTACTTAACCAGTTGTTTTTTCTAAAGATATATTTATTTTTTATTAATGGTTTTCGTTAAAACATTACTATTGTTTTATTGGCAATAAAAAATCTCTTACACAACAAGTAAGTGATATTATAAAATAAACAAACAACCATTCAAGACATGCTAACTAAAAAAATATGTTGCAATAAACTAAAACTCTCCTATGACAAATAAAAATCTAATTACTCATTTATAATTACATAGAATATAAGATATAAAATACCCATCGGTATAGTAACGTAATGAAACAATGATAGTACCTAATAACAATGAATTAAAAATAAAAACCCGCCACAAAATAAGATTCACTAATACTATATTGGTTAAGTTCCTGTCTGTAATGTAAGAGACGAGCATGTAGAGTATATGAGTAGTTTATTTATACAGGCAAGATATTCCGAAGATTCAAAAATTAAACTTAAATCAAATTATTACTAGACTTAACAGATATTTTAACTGTTTTTATACGTTAAATACAATAGTAGCCCTATTGATATACAGGCGTATGTGACTATAAACATAACAAGTTGTTGGTTCGATGCCCCTTGGAATATTTAATATTTTCATTTGTTCGCTCCGGTGTTAAGAGAGCGGCTTTGAGTTCCGCAACTCAACACACAATGCCTCCAGAATTAAGCGGAAACTGGAGAGCGGAGTGTCTTAACACTAAGCTCTACCTAACCTGCTACATGCGAGATACAATGTGAAACTGAAAAAAAAACACGATAATAATAATCATATTTAAATTAATGTTTAATACAACATCTTATTTCAGAGAGTAATCTTATAAAATGTATTTTTTTATACATAATTGAAATATAATTTATTTAAATAGTATGTGTCTATAAATTCTATGAGGAGCACTGTACCAACGTTAAATTGGACACGTAATATATAAAATACAATAGTTTTTTTGAAATATTAATATTGTTTTCACAAGCTAGCACGCCTACTGTGTGTAGATTTTTATTTGTAGTCGTAACTAACGATTGCTCACGTTACACACACACAGTAGCGCCTTTAAATGACTCACGCGCTATTTCAATAATAAAACGTTGAACGTTACATTGTACCCTCGAGGTTTTACTCTTGGTAATTATTAGCGTTCACTACTTGCTCTATATAAAGTTAAAGAAAAAAATACTTATAGTAAATTGATACAAAATGACCGCCAAACGTTTCCGGTCTTTCCACTCCATAATGGAAAAATATTATTATGTAGGTTTGTTATATTTAAATGTGGTTATCACGTTTTAATTAATTATGTTCAATAGTTAAGTATTCTTCACTATTTTAAAAATGTGTTTATACGAGTATATGTACGTAGCTATGAGCTATCACTATGCTTGCCGCTAAAAATAAATATAAAATTAAAATCAGCTTCACGCTGTATCCCGCACACAACAGGAAATCTAGAGTTAAGACACTCTCCATTCCCTACTTTCCGCCAGATTCTGGATTGCGTGTTGAGTAGCGGAATTCAACGCCTCGATTTGTCTCGACACCGGAGCGAAGAAAAGGAAATATAAATTTAAATAAATATTTCATTTCCTCGAGTGGAGATCGAACTCACAACCAGTCGTGTTTACAATCACAATTCGAGCGTCTGCGCCACGACTGGCCTCTAAGTATAAAATTACTTTAATAAAATAAATTTCTTTTGTTTGACGAATTGACAAGGAAGCAAGTACTCCTATATGGTGACCCTATGTGGCACTGTAGAGGTCAAGCGCGTTGACTGATGTTAATCTACTCTATGTCAATCGTTTTACCTTAACTTTACGAGAGTCATTAAAGACATGACAATAACCAAAAATCAAACGTCAAGCAGACGACATTTCATTTTATTCCTAAAGCCATCTTCCTCTTTTACGAATTATTAATAATTTATTAAACATATCTAATTATTACTAATTTATTATTTTTACTCATTACTTATGAAAACTTATGTCTATGTTCACTTGTTATTATTATGTTATTTTACATATATTTTTGAGCTTCACTTATTATCCCGCACATATCAGGGTAGTCAAAGGGAATCTGGGAAGGGAATCTTAGTATTATTAAACGTAGTGAAAATATTTTCGAAAGGGAATCGAACTCACAACCATCGTTTTACAATTCAATTATATTATATTTCTTTCATTATGAAATTATTAAAACTAAACTATGCGACTCTAAATATACAAACACAGTAGCAGTTACACAGATTAGTTAGAAGATTAATTTGCCGTACTATATAGTCGTTAACTTGGTCATCTCTCTTCTTATCTTATCTTTAATTATTAAGCAATTAAATGCACCTATTTGGATTGCTTCTCATAGCTTACACTCAACAAGCAGATACTCTCAGCTTTAGTTTTTAATTATGCCAAGGCAAGGATATGTTTATATATATTAAGCTGAAAGTTTTTATTGATGGTAGATTATTATATCTATAGATTATTTTTTGTCTTTCCCTTCGTTGTTTACTAGTACTAAAGAAAATTATTAAAAAAATATAAATATGTTTCATTTATGATAACAGGCATATTTTTACAAGTTTGTAATACACATGCACGTTCTCATAACATTATTTATTGTTTGAGGTCTATTCCACTTAAATTTTAAAGCATAGATAGCTAGTATGTATTTATCATATATTATTTTGGTATATTTGAATTTACGGAGTGGTATATAATAGCACCTTTAAAAAAAAGTTTTTACTCCCATATATCATATCCTAAATATTCTGAAAAAAAAAATATACTTAGCTAATGAGTTTATGAGTAAATTTAGTAATTTATTGAGGCGAGCTGGAGAGTTGGGAAATGGAGACACGACACGACATCCTGCGTCCTCCTTTACAATTTAAATTTCTTATAGATAACCAATAATAAAGAACCTGCTATAAGAGAATGCAGAACGGTGCAAAAAGTTTCGCATTACATTTATATCTGTATACTTAGTCTGGCATAAATATTATATTTTGAATTTGGATTCCGTTCCGGTTTATTTGGATTAGTGCGGTATCGAAGGGATTGGGTATGAAAGGAGTTCGACCCCAAGAACTTTATCCATTCTTTAATAATGGAGTATAATACGTCAAAATAATACGTGAGTGTTTTATCGTCAGACATTTCAGTTGGGTACGAAACTGGTCGTAATTTTTCGGTCCGAATATAAAACTCTTATTATAAGATTTTACAGACGCACGAGCATGCTAAGCAACTACTAAGATAAATCTAGATAGCAAGAATCACCATAATCTAGGATAAGAAGGAGAGGAGTATGGCTGTGGACTAAGGATATTTTAGTTTTCAAAGCTAAAATATTCTTCCATCTATACAATCTACCTATAGAGTAAACTACAACTCAGAAGATCACTAAAATGAGCGCTTTTATATTATTTTACACTTCTTCATCACGTTTCCCAAGTTCACACTCACACTAGACTCTCAATAAATATCATTAAACTGATAGCGGAAACTAATAGTTTTTGCTCTAAGGGTTCTAGGTACCATAACTTCCTTATTGTTGTCATTTCTGTCTTTTAGGTTTATGTAAGTGTAAATAATCAAATAATATTAAGTATAGTTGTTCATTCCGGCAGTGTAAATACATGGACCTCAAAGAGGCACCAATAACACCCACACATTATACTGGTCTTGGCATAGGCGGCGTAAGGCCTAAACCAAGTGGACGGCCGCCTACTGCCTCGTGGTCCGCGGGACCGCGTGCGACGTCTTTTAATGTGAATCAACAACAATCAACAAAAATTTACTTAAAGTGCGACAATTTTCGAACATCACATTGGAAATGAATTTTCCACGTTTACGATATCAATAAAGCATCTTGAGTAAGTTTAATGAATAACTAGCATATTCGGTATACATTTTGATCTCATTTAGAGGCAAAAATGGTTTTGACTTAAGATCAATTAAAATCCCGGGGCTTTATGAATACAATCTCCAAGGGACATATTCTGGGAAATCAGAATCTGGTGATGATATTTTTACATCAAAAGACACGTAGACGGGACCCGTACCTGTAGTCAAAATCTCAATTTCGTAAACAATCTAATAGGCGTGCAATTGCTACTCAATTAGCTTAGTAGTAAGCTTGTAAGTAAGGAAAGAAACATCATAAAATCCTTAATTCAGCAAAATGGAGTGATAATTATAAAATATACGCATTATGCAAAAAGAGTGACTAATAATAGCAGAATTCTGTCTCATTAGCTTTGCAAAATTGTGCACCTTAATTCATGTTTGGTCTCTAGCACTGTTAAAATTCTTATTCTTAATTCGTTTTCAATGACTCTTCTCATGAAGCCAAAGTAATTTAGTAAGATAAGGTTAGGTAAGCCAGTGAAAAGGTTTTTCTTATTTGCTAAAAAGCAATAGGAACAGTCAAACATTTGTTGGTAGAGTGTGGAGTGATCTTACATAGTGAAGTCCTAAGCGAAGCTGTTAGTCTTGCTGTAACGAAAGCATAGGAATATAAAATAGCCAACAAACAACAAACAGTATAAAAGTAGGCTCAATTAAAAAACCTGTGCAAAAGCTTTACTCAATTTTAGAACGATATCTTGATTGGACTCTCGTGATGAACACGAAAAAAAGTACAACATCTTTGATGGATGCTAACGTTTTATCATCCAGATAGATTATTTACTCGAGAAACAAAAAATATGTAATTTCGGTGGAACTAACTCTCCTTGGCATTAATCCCGGCGTATGTCGACAGGGTCTGCCTTCTTATTCAACCCACTCCACTTTGCACGATCTTTAACATCCTCGGTAGTTAGTCAATTGGCTCTCATGTCCTGCGTCACAACATCGAACCAGCGCTTCTTTGGGCGTTCGGGAGTCCCACTCCAGGTACGTCCGGGTAGATATAGCAACATACCGATATAGTTCCTAACGTGGTCATACCATCTCAGGCGATGCTCTTGGCCTCTTCAGGCCGCCGCTCCCTCTATTTGGCCCAGGCAGCGCTTATTCGGGCTTAGACATCATGATGCCTCGGATTCAAGGTGCCTGAACTTTTGCCATTTAACGGCTGGATAGTGCTCAAGTCCAGGCTCCCACAAAACAAAAAACAAAAAACTACCACAATCTTAATAATTGCAAAAAAACTGCTTACGTAATACTTGAACGGCCCATTTCTACATACACTCAGGCCACTCTAGAAAATACTAGCATCAGTTCACAAACACTCACATTCACATAACAATGATTGTTATAATATTTCTGTTGAAATTTCTTTCTTTTGATGTAAAAAATCGATAAATCTTACTCTCATGTGCTCTTCAAAAAAACAACATTCCAAAATTCAGAAGGTTAGCGGTTAGTATTTTCAGCTGTTTGTTGATGTTAAAAGGGGCGGACCTTGTATTATAGACTAATTATTATTTTGGGGGCCTGTAAATTATTTAAATAAATACAATCTAATTGAGAAACTGTTTTCAATACTACTAATGTTGTATATGTGTAAAAAGAAAGTTGCGCAACAAATCAATTGCTAGCCACGACACACACACAATAATATTGGCAATACAGTATTATACTCATAACTAACATGACCATTTTTAGGTTGGCTCAAAACGGGACACTGTAGGGTAGTTTTCGTTTTTTTAGAGGTGTGTTTTCATTGTTTTAGGGTGGGTTTCGTTTTTAATTAAGATAACTTTATATATAGGTATAATTTACTCTGTATATCTTTCTATCTGTATATCAAAGTGTAATATTTTTAGACCGATATCTTTAAAAAAACTTGAAAGTTTATAAAAACTTTAAACTTTCATAATATAATATATAACAGGCTTATTATTAAGCTATATAGAGGAAAAATATTACGAGCGTAGACGCAGCAGTAGTGCTGTATTTGGCAATTTTTTTCAAGAATTCGACTTTTTCCGAAATTATTAATTTTCAAATATCTGCTGAACCACTGAAATTCACTGGAAGTATATGAGGGTGAAATATATGAGTACTGAGGTCCCCTACATATATAGACCAATATTAATCCGTCGCTCACATTCACCTTGTATATGTTTCCATTATTTATATAAATTAATATTAATTACTTCAAATTCAATTATTTTAATTTATCCGATATTTACACTTTACATAAACCTATATTAGCCTATAAAAATAGCGTTAAATTAGTAACATATTTCCACTATACCATTGCTTTACAGTTTTAGACAGGCAATTTACATTACGTAGTCTTAAGGCATATCGTGTCGATTTTTCAATACCAGTTACAAACATATCAATGCGCTAATGTTTACAAAGGCACATCACTAAACGTCAATGTCAATGTTAATACTACAAATATTCATATAAACTTTAAAATTGTAATTTCCAATATTGTACCATTACTGTTTACATATAAACAATCTGATTTATAAATAAAGAATGTCATCTTTTGACGAAAGGCAGAAAAATTTATTTAATCATCTAAGAAATGCAGAGGAATTGTGCAGTTTCTCTAAATCTGCTAAAGCTACATCACAACCTAACTACGGTTCTATTGACAAAAAAACATACAAGAAAGTAAAACATGAAATGAAACAATTTCGTGGGAGAGAAAGCATATTTAAAAGACCTGAAGCTAACCTACGTGAATGTTTACGATCAAAATGTAC
>JAATLQ010002082.1:44997-88503 GCA_013421005.1 Heliconius erato x Heliconius himera
TTATCAGATGTAACACAAGAACAAATGTCAGATAAGACCAATATCCAAACAGCATTAGCGTTTATACGTGAAATGGAAGAAAGAGATGATAATTGTAGTAAAAATGAAGTCATGGATGAAACTGGTGCAGTTTTTAAAAAGCCTACCTTTCAGGTATCTAAAATAATAAAAGATATTTCAAAAGAGGAACAACAACCTACTTTTAAAAGTAATAAATTAATTATGCCAGAATATGTAGTAGGTGTATCAGGAAAAAAAATTAAAAACAAGTTGAACATAAGCAAACAAAATAAAAGTGAAGAAAATATGAAGAAACCTGAACTAAAACTTAATCACCTTTATGATGTTGACAATGAAGATGATAATATTTAGTAAACATTAACAATTAAGCTTTCCATTATCATCAGCCCATTTTAGTTTGCTGCTGGACATAAGTCTCTCATATAGATTTCTCCCACTTATAGCAATAAATGTTAAAATATTTTATAAATAAAATTCTCTCTTCCCAAATGATAATTCTGCATATTCATATTTAGGTAGCAAAACTTTGGTAAAAATCCCCCTACAGAGATGCTAACAATATAAATAAGTTGCAACAAGCATATAAAATTTTTGATGTAGCTTAAGAGGAATTACTAAAGCTTTATGGTTGGAGTGCTTGGAATGTTTCTGGGAGGTATGGTTTAAGTCCCTCTACATTCAAATTTTTATGTTTTCTAAAATTATTAAAAAAATACAAAAGAAAATTTTAATGCTGATATATTTTACTAACCATTTTATTAAGGTGAACAAGAAACCACAATTGCATGCAAGTGAAGAAACAAAAATTGTAACAATCTTATGATTGGAGATTTAACACAGAAGAAATGTACAATCAAATATATCTTAACACACTACATGCCACAATTATGTTATTATACATTTACATGAAGTTCCATTTTTTGTAACAATTAAAACTAGTTGAAAATTGTAGCAATATTTTTTTGACTCCACATTGTAATAAATATACAAAAGCTTTGTTCTCCGCTTTCAGTGCAATATTTGGCATATTGCACATTGAGTAAACTCAAGGCTGTGCTTTACCTTGTCTTACCTGACAGGAAAGTAAATTAGTTAACAAGTGGCAATTGCACCTACAACTGTAGCATCTATAAATAATTGCTATATGTTTTAAATAATTCTAATTAATATTTTTTTAATAATAGATTTTTGAAAATTTCAGTATGAGACAAATAACTAAAATTATACAACATAACTACATTTAAAAATTAATCCAGGGTTAGGCCAGTCATGGTGGAGGGGCACAAATGTGCGAATGTAAACGTGACTGGTTGTGGACTCGATGGGAAATGAAATATTTTATATTTTCATTTCTTTGTTTCTGATATCGAGGCAAAGCGCGGCGTTGCGTCTCCGATTAATACGCAATCCCTCCATTATTTGGCGGAAAATAAGGAATGGAGTGTTTTAGCTAAAGAAAAAAAATCTTCATTTTTGAAAATATATGATTGTTGATTGATAGTTTTTGTACTGATTAGAGGTTATTACTTAAGACAAACACGGCATGTAATTTCGATTATATTCTGTTAGTAATGGAATTTAATTGAAGTTATATGCAATGAAAGACACAATTCTTAAATAAAATAAATAAAACAGCTTAACGTTGTATCCCGCACACAGCAGGGTAGGCAGAGGGAACCTAGTGTAATTCCGGAAGCATTGCGTGTTGACTAGCAGAACTCAACGCCGCGCTTTGCCTCGACACCAGAGCAAAAAAATGGAAATATATTTTTTTAGTAAATATTTCATTTCCTCAGGTGGGGATCGAACCCACAACCAGTCGGTTTTACAGTCACACTTTGTGCCCCTGCGCCACGACTGGCCTCAAATTCTTAGAGATTAAATATTTTTTTTTCTAATTTGGTAGACTAAGCAGACCAAACAGAGAATAGTGACACTTGCCATTAAGATCAGAAATATAAATGAGAATAGTGATATGTATATGTAAAATAGTATAAAAATGTAAAAAATATTTAATATAATTAATAAAATACATTAGAATAAAATAATATTTATTGCATTAACATTGTGATACAATAGCTGATTCAGATTTAATTTCTAAGTTGTCTGTATTTTGATTTTCTGTTTTTTCTGCAGAAAAAGCGCTTAGGTCTCTCATCATAGAATAAGCATCTTCACCATCAGCATAATATTTGGGTTCAATTTCTAAAATCTTGAAGCCAAGTGAGTTAGTGTAGAGGTTCAATGCAGCTCTATTGCTCTTCCTTACATGTAATGAGACATATTTAGCCTGAAAATAATTGAGATAACACAGTTTATTCTATTGAAAACAACAATGACAAACACAAAGTAAAAAAATATTTATTTTTTATTTTGCTTCACGGTGTATCCCGCACACAGCAGGGTAGGCAGAGGGAATCTAGTGTTAAGACACTTGTTCCCCACTTTCTGCCGAGTTCTGGAGGCATTGCGTGTTTAGTGGGGGAAATCAGCACAGCGCTTAGCCCCAACACCAGAGCGAAGAAATGAAAATATAAATATAAATAAATATTTCATTTCATCAAGTGGGGATCGAACCCACAACCAATCGATTTTAGTCACACTTTGGGCTTCTGCGCCACAATTGGCCTCTTTTATTTTTTATTTGCCTTATACTGTATTCCAAATACTTAGTGTTAAGACACTTAGTTCAAGATTTTCTGTCCAATTTATAAGACATTGTGTGTTGTATGGTAAAACTCACCACTGCTTTGTCTTTTAACAAGATGGAGAAAGAGCAAGAGAAATCAAACCTACTACCATCATATTTGCAGTCAGCTGCTGTGTTGCATCACCACAACATCCTCTTTATATCTATTATATTTAAAATTAAAGTATTACCTGAAAACATTCAACCATTGCTAGTGAAGCTTGATTCATAAGCTTTTGTGCAAGCCCTAGACGCCTATGTGATCTTTTCACTGCAAGAGAAGTAATATGACCATGCCTATTGTCTTCACCATCTTCCTCCATTTTAGCAAGAACATATCCTGCAACAATAGACATCATTTTATAAAATACATGCTGTTTTCAAAGCATACAGTTTATTTAGTCTTCAAAAAAAGTACTAAAAACTCACCTACTATATGACCTTTCTCATCTTCAGCCACATAACTGAGTTGAGGCCATGACAAACCATGATAGAAATAATATTTCATCTGATAATTTTCTGGTAAGCATAATAAATTACAATGCTGCATATTCATTAAGTCGCTAGGACGTGCACACCGAATATTCATGGTTAAGGTTTGTATTCAATGTAGTCTTAATAAAAGTAACTGCTTAGTCGCGTCTCACTTTTTTAATTTTTGGTTGTCGTGTTTCTGATGCCGGGGGAGTATCTGACATACCCCCAAGAAGCTCACGTACGAAGCGAAATTTGGATAAACAACACTTCCAAACTACGTACCAACCTAGAATAATAAAAAAAAATATTGTCTATAACATGTATGTACATGTAACAATATAAAAAAACAATATTTTGTAATAAAATGTCAATAATTCTACTTACAAAATAACACAAATATTAAAACTAAAAATACACTACATACAAAGGCAACAATTGCCAAAATCACTTCCTTCATAACTATGTACGCTAATAAACTTAAAATGAACACTAAAATATCACGGAATGCATTTACCCGGAATACAATTATACTAAAACATATATTAGTATAATTTTTAATAGCACATGCTAATTAGCTTTACATTAAAATTAAAGAATTAGATTAAAATGCGTATTGGGGAAATGATATGTCCGCCATTTTGAAGTAATATATTAATATAAACTTACGATGCTATTTAAAAACAACAAATGATGAAGTTGGTGATAATTATTTAAGATGATTTTTTAACAAATTTATACCTAATTACGACTATTTTCCATTCGTAATTTTATTTTGAGGGTGCTTTAATATTATAACCTAAGTTCAATGTGAATTGTTATTTGACATTTATGACAAATATGACAGTAGGTAATTAAAAAAAATATAATAATTTCAAAAATTCAGTGATATATTTATTTGTAAAATAAAATGAAGTGTTAGTATTTTTATGTACTATAAATATTTTTTCACAATTAATACTGTCGATATCTTGAACCAACTCGAATCTGAGCTACTGTCTAATCGATGCTATCATGGATTACTGTAAATAATGCAGTTTGCATACTGTTTGCGAGGCTTATGCTGTATTTGATTATAAAAGTAGAGCCAGAAAATATTTTTAAAAAATGTAGCTTATTATCAGAAATAAAAAAATACAATACAAAAATATATCATTTTTTACGCAGGACAGTGTTTCCTCATATTTTTTAATCTCGTCTTATGTATCATTTGAATTAATAAAAAATGTTCCGTCAATCATCAAGTACAGCCTTGTATATGTCTTGTTCACTGTGTAGCCTTGTATGTGGCTTGTTCAAAATCTGACGCAAGCGTTTAGTAGCTTTATTTGTATGCGTATGTGTTAAATTTAAAATGAATAGAAAGAAAAAAAACGTTGCTTTAGTTATTAAACTTAAGTTATTAAACTTTTATAAATACAATATTTAGCATACTTAAAAAAAAGTAATAAATAAAAATATTGATCAAAGACTGGATGAGAAAAAAACAACGCACTGTTTTTTTTGACTTTGTTATGATAAATTCTGCTTCAATCTGCTTCATTAAAACATTTGCATAGCTCTAGATAAGTTTAGTCTTAATAAACTCTATTAAATATTATTTTTCCGGAGGAGTAGTAAAATCATCATATAATATTTTCGCTATTTACACTGTTTTCGTCGTCACAAAATACAATAACTAAAGCAACGATTTATTTCTTTCTATCCATTTTATATTTAACACTCGCTCATACAAATAAAGTTATTAAGTGCCTGCTTCAGATTTTATGACGAATACATATGTAGTATACCATATATTGATCAATATTGTGTTATAATTGTGTATGTTGTGTGTGTGTGGCTAGTCAAATAGTACAGTGCACGATAAATATCGAAAGTCAAAAATCAAATTTTGTTAATATCGATATTTGTATATTTTTGCTTTGTATTGCTTCGATCAACTATACATGAATTGAGTTAATCGAAGATGTATTGTCGTAAAGATATTCCGATACAATTTTCGTAACATCAATGTATCTGGGACTCGACATCGATATCAAAACATCAATGTATTTGGGACTCGACATCGATATCAGTATATCAATGTTTTATTCTTATATATCCATATTTATTAAATAGCATCCCTAAGTTGACAACAATAATATCTGACATTTAATTATTTAATGTCAGTTCAATTTTAACTACAACAATTTGTCATTGGCTGAAATTGTAACTGTAACAATTTTTTTTGTAAAATATTATAACTATTATTATTATACCTGTATTATTATATGCTTAATAAAACTACTAAAATACCCATTTTCGAAGAATCTAATTGATGTTTTTTAGATTTAAAAATTAAAGGCTGTATTAAATAAACATAGAATTATATTGTTTATTTTTTTATAATACAAACGAATCGAAATGAGCGATTCACAGAAGGATATAACAGCTACGTATATGGTGCAGTAAGTACATAATTATGTGTCTTAATTTATATAATAATTTAAGTAGGTATTTTAATAATAAGGAATATTCAAATAAATGGTAAAAATATTTGATCCGTGTGTGGCGGCAAAACTTGTATCACATTAAGCATAACATTTAGTTACTTTATTCATTAGTAATTTTCTCATTCTTACAAATATAGGCATAGAAGTCCTGCTTTTAGCAAAGAAGAAGTGAACACTTTAGTTAATCTAGTACAAAAATATAAACATATAATTTTAAATAAATCAACTAATTCCACAACAAATCATGCGAAAGAAGTGGCTTGGATTAAAATATCTAAGGAAATTAATAAACAAGGTTTCAAATATGTAAGAAACACTGATAGTTTAAAAACAAAATGGGAAAATTTAAAAAAAGAAGCAAGAAAATGTTCAAAAAATTTAATAAATATTAAAAGCACAGAATCCAGTGAACTTATTTATCAAATTGTATCTATGATTAATGAAATGGATATGGTAAATAATAGAACTGATATACCTCATGATTTACTGCAAGAAGACAATGGTAATTTATTCTTAGTACCATATCACTTATTTTAGTTTCACACTGTATACCACTTTTAGCAGGGAGTGCAAAGAGAATTTAGTGTACAAATAGTGCAACACTCCATTTCCAATGCATTGTGGGTAGTTGAGTGGCAAAACTTAATGCAGTGCTTCGCCTTGTGACAAGAGACAGGAATGAAAATGATTTATTCCTCTAATTAGGAATTGAACTCACAATCATCTTGTTTATATTTAGACTGCACCATTGTGCCACAGCAAATTTTAGACGTCATATAACATAATCTATGCAGCAATCAACAGCTAACTTCAAGGTGGCTACAACTTAACCATACTAAAATTAATTTATATTGCAGATGAAGAAGAGGATAACAATTCTTCAAAACTCTCTGATGATAATGATGATAAGCATTCAGATGACTCAGGTAAATAAAAAAATATTATTTTATGTGATTGTATAATTAGTATTTATTTACTGTCATTAACTTTGTTTTATAATTACTAAAAGTATTTTTTAACTGTCAATCAATATCAGCATGAAAATAGATATTTTGTTAATTATAACTATCCACCCATACTCTATTTTCTGCTGTATTTTTCAGATAATGCGGTAAACCCGCAGGCTTCACTCAATGCCATGCTTTGTATTATTATTAGAGAGTGAGAATGGGAATAATTGATTACCCTGAATGGGAATGATTACCCACAGCCGTCATTTATACAGCCATACGGCATGCCACTGTGCCACAGCAGGCTCTATTTCTATTTGCAGTACAGACGATGAATGGCCACACAAAGAAAAAGGGGCGCAGGGATGTGATTGTAATACAACGGTTGTGGACTAGATCCCTACTCGGGGGAATAAATTATTATTTATTAATATTTTCATTTCTTCACTCTGGCAAACATGGCAAAATCCCAGTGTTGACTTCCCCCATTCAAAACGCAATGCCTCGAAAACTTCAACGGAAAGTGGGGAATGGAGTGTCTCAACACTAGGTTCCCTCTGCTACTTGTGTATCCAGAATACAGCGTGGTGCTCATAAGAAAAAATCATAAATAAATAATCCAAAATCTACAGCTAACTTCCGGGCTGCCACGACTAGTCGACTGTACTGTCTTATACATCTGTTTTACATTTTCATTATTTATTTTTTCAATTTCAGATGCTAGTGATGGTGAAAAACAAGAGTAAGTTATAAATATTTGTATTTAACTTATTATTCTCTATAGTAATAATATCTGTTATTTCAGGCAATAGTAACGCAGTTGCTCAGTGTCCAACTTTAAAATCAATGGTTGCTGGTTCGATTATTTAGATTTTTAATTTGTTTTCATTTTCTTGGTCTTGTACGAAAAAAAAATATTATGTTGAACTGACAACTCAATAACAGCTTCGCACGCTTAAACTTGTCGTTATATTAGAGCCAAATTATACAAAATGTCTACAAGACTATCTTGTGTGATATTCTGCTATTTTACTGTAAAGCTTCATCTAAATCCATTCTAATCCATAGTTTTAGTATGAAAGTGGAACAAACATCCATCCTCATAAACTTTTAACATTTATTTATACACAATATTAGTACTATACTGAAGATTGTATATAGTAGAATAAGACGACTATGTTAAGTAGAGAAAAACGTTTTAAAACTTATTCATGTTGTTGTTTTGTCTTTAGTGTTACGCTGTATTCCACACAGACGGCCAAGACAGACAGACGGGTGGACAGAGGGAACTTAGTGTTAAGACACTCCATTCTTCATTTTCCGCTTCAATCTCGAGACATCGTGTGTTGAGTGGCGGAACCAGAGCAAGGATACAAAAATATTTCATTTTTCGAGTGAGAATCGAACCCTTATTAAAATCTTTTCTTAGATAGCTTATATTATTTCCTAGATAGCTTATAATTTTTACATCATAAATTAACTAGAGGCCATCCATAAATTACGTCACACGTTAATTTAGGTGGAAGGCGTCAAAGAAATGTGACATTGTGTGTCAAGAGTGAGGAGGCGGTCCTACATTTTGTGGTGTCATATTTCAAAATATTATAAATAAACATACAAATATAGTATGAGTGACGTCTTAATTTAACATTTTTTTAGGTTCAAAATTGCAAAATATGGGACGTCACACTAAGTGAGACTGTGAGATCTGTCTGTAAATAACTTGTCGTGATAAGGTCGGTACAAAAATCATGAAAATCGTTTGACTTAATTTATGAATGGCCTCTCATTATGTTAGTTGTTAGATATTTCTAATACTCTAAAATTTTATGATTTTAGTTCAAGCAGAGCACTAAATTTTTCACCTCAAGAATGCAGTCTCCTATTAAAATGTATAAGAGATAAAAAAAAGCATATATTTAACAAAGAAGCTACTGGAAAAGCTATCAAATTAAAAAATAATGCGTGGTCTAGAGTAAGTTTATTTAATACTAGCGGCCCACTCGCGGCTTCGCCCGCATACCTCTTATAATTCTTTTATCTATACTAATATAATCAAACGGAAGAGTTTGTTTGATTGACTTTTTGACTGAAAATTGCAAGGTGATATTTCATTTTTTATTTGATAAAGATATTGAAATTTACGAAGACTTACACTTACTTAAACTTACGAAACTTTAAAAGTTATTTTATCATTAAGGAAATTTTTAGATAGGTATGCTTTGGCTTTTATAGCATGTAATTTGAATATATACTTTTTGAGAAAATGTGAATTTATAATAATTCAACACTGTTTACGGCCGCAAGCATAGGCTCGAGTCTCGCTCTTTCGCTATTCGGGGCGCTTTCGGGGCTCTTTCGCCGCCGATTTCGTCCGATAATGTTCTATTATTTTTTGTCACAAAATGCCTTATTGTGACTTATTTGTAGAGAACTAATAAAAGAGAACATTTCTTCCATATATTTTACTATTTTTGCAGCGCACGCGCTTAAAGCGATTTGATGACGTTCATTATTATTGATATTTCATTATTTAAGGCTAACTAAGATTCCTGAAGAACGGAGCTTTCATACAAAACCAAAAATAAGTAATCAGACCAGTAGATCCAGAGATCTTAGTGTTTAAACAAAGTGACAAACAAACAAACAAACTCTTCCGCTTTATTACATTAGTATAGATTCATGCATTCATTCAGTTGGATATACAAAAAATCTAATTAGGCGCCACCACAAATTACTTTCGCAACATCACATAATACGCAATGGGGAATAGAAGTGTTATAATGGGAACGGAGTGTCTTAACACTAGGTTCCCAGGTTCCCTCAGCTATGTGCGGGATACAGTAATACTAGGACCCGCCACATGCTGTGCACGGCGGATGGAGCTGAGCGAAGCGATGTTGCGCAAAAATTTTGCGAAACTTGCGAAAATTTAGCGAAATTTTCTGTTTTGTCCGCACGCGCTGTTAATTTCACAAAACGTTCCACAGCTTAACTCTATGGGACACATTTTGACCATTTACTCAAAAACTACAATTACAATTATCATTAACTACGTTCGCTAGATCGCCGTGTCGTCCACAACGTTCCTGCAAAATTTCAGAGCTGCAGGTTTAACGGTCTAAGAGGAGTAGCATTACAACGAAACACACTTTTGACCAGCAAGAGCTTCGGTTCGCTCAGGTCCATAATGTAGAGTTTCATCTAAATCCGTTCAGTAGCTTTGGCATTAAAATGGTACAAACATTCATCCCTACAAACTTCCATATTTATAATATTAGTAAAATATTACATTATATTGTCATTAATCCGTAGATTTCTTATGCCTTTAACAAATTGAGTCCAACTAAAAGAACAACAAAAGTTTTACGCACTAAGTTTAACAACATGAAAAAAAAGGCCAAAAATGTTGGCTTCAAGGACTACTTTTCAAGAAATCAACATACAAAGCTGGAGGCAGATCATAGTAGTAAGGTATTATTTATAAAAGATTTTTTTTTTGTTTTACCAATTTTTGAGAGGGTGGCGGAACTTGATGCTGCGCGCCTTTTTACCAGGGCAAAGAAATGAAAACAATTAATTTTCCGAAGTGGGAATATAACCCAGTAGTCGCGGTTACTTGTGTGCCATAGTTGCCGATTTTTAAGAATATTATTGTATTATAAATTAAAGCATTTTTAGGTATTAGACGAAATCTATGTTTTATTTTGAAATCTAATTGTTTTAGCTGTGAGCAATCACTGTACTTGCAATTCAACATTTTTATTGTATTTTTGGCAAAAACGTTGACACTTTTTTGTTTGATTTCCTTGATATGGTAATAAGACAGAAACGCGGCGTTGAGTTCCGCCACCTAACACGAAATGTTTCGAAAATTCCGCAGTACGTGGGGGACAAAATATCTCAACACAATGATCCCCCTAGCTACAATGTGGGATACAGAGTAAAACTAAAAAAATATTTTCAGATTGTTAAAAAGGAACCTTCATTTGAATACCAACTAGACATAGATACGGATCCAGAGCACGATGACGATGAAGAGGACACTTTTCAAGAGTTACCTACTTTTACTAAAAATAGCCTAGAGCTCTCCGACCCGCTCAGTACAGTGTTGAATGGTGATTCGGGAATAGGTAAAATGTGGTACTGTACGGTCGACGAGCCGTGGCCACCCTGACGTTTGCTGTAGATGGCTGTGCAGATGATTTTAGAATTTTTCTTACATTTGATTAATTTGTTCTCGAGTGCGCCACGACCACGACTCGTCGACCGTACTGTACTATTTTTTTTTGTCTTTCATATTATTATATTACATTAACACCAATTGCACATTAAAAGAATCTATTCATTATGTGTATTAGTTTTTATTTTGTTTTGGCCTGTTGATGCTTTTTAATTATATATATATGCTTTTTAATTGTACATATAAATATATATTTTTAAGATTATTATTATTTTCATCAATAGTTTGTAGGTTAAAATTTTTAATACACATAGTTTTATTAATAGTGTTTCCATAGATATTATTTACTTTTAAACCTGCGAACTTTATCTTGGTCAATGTACCACTTCCATAGATTGATTGGAAAAAATCTCTATTAGAGATAAATTCATCTTCATGACAAAAATATTTTCAACTAGGTATAATTAATAAGGTATACTAATTTAACAAGGAACCGAGAAGACCGTCGTGGTGCAGTGCACAAGCGCGCGACTGTAAACGCCACAGTTGTGGGTTCGATTCCTACTCGGGCAAATAAAATATTTAATATTTTGATTTTCCCTCTCTGGTAACAATGAAGCGCGGAAGACAAACGCGACATTGACTGCCGCCACTCAATACACAATGCATCGAAATTTCGTCGGAAAGTGGAAGCGTTGGACGAGAAGTGTCTTAACACTAAGTTTCCTCTGCCCAACCTGCTATATGCAAGATACACCGTGAAGCTATACAAAAAATATTTTTACAGATTCAATAAGTCATTTTGGATCATCCACTCAAGAAAATAAAGAAGTTGTAAAATTAAAAATGGAATTACTGAAATACAAATTGGAAACAGCAAAAGTATGTATGACTTGAACTATTACATTGTTATTTTATGTTTAGGAAAACAGTAGAATTCATTTTATACATTATATTTAGAAATATACTCATAATAGTTACTAATGAATTATTATTTTTTTGTATGATTATTATTTTTTGTATTATATCAAAATAAAAACAATGAAGCATCAGGAAGTCTTGTTCAAAATTTTCATATACTAAACTTTACATTTGCTTTAGTCATTATTAGTTTCACGCTGCAAGGTGGGCAGGAGAACCTAGTGTTAAGACCCTCCGTTACCTACGTAACACCTAATTTTCGAAATACCGTGTTGAGTGGCAGAAGTCAAAGTATTGTGATAGGAAAAGATTTTTTTTTCCTTGGTTCGAACCCGCAACTATCGAGATTACAGACACATACTGTGCAGCTGCGCCACGAAGACCTCAATTTATTTATTTTTTGTATTATTAATATATATTTATTTTAGCGTAGCGTTCCCATTAAGTCACTTTTCTTTCCCCACTTTCCGCCGAAGTCTTAAGGCGTGTTGAATGGCGGAACTCAACGCCACATTTAAAATATTAAAATATAAAATAAAAAAAAACCCCTGAATGGAAATCGCACCGGCAACCGTTGCGCTTAGAGTCACATGCTTGTTCCACTGCGCTACGACGGCCCCACTAGTATCAATAGCTACATGAATTTAAACTTTCTCAGTTAGAAAGACAAAGAATACAAGAATTAATGGAGGCGGAGAGCGCGGAGAGAAAATCCAAAGCAATAGAGACATCCCTCCGTCTACGGGCGGCGCGGATAAACGCTGTCTCCGCGGAAATGAACCTCCCACCGGCGCACCCAGCACTACACTACAATGAAAAAGAAACCCTCGCACAACAATACATGCAATTTGCTAATAATTAATTATCATTAAATATTTGAATTGTAAATGTTTTTCATTCAATTTAGAGATATTTAGAAATAAGAAGGGTGGTGGAACTTTTCTTTTAGTGGTAGACCTAATAAAGAAATTATTTTGCTTGTTAGACTCGCACACGTCCCCGAGGCTTCCGTACCAGTTTCAGGGTTGTAGATCAATGGGAAGTAAAACTTATTAAAGTTGACAAACTTGCGTTTGCGCGCGTATGCATTCATTTAGTAAGAAGTGAACTACAAATATAGGTGTGTAATATTTTTTTCTATGAAATACTACCTGGAAATTTAAATTTTGCATTTTTTTTTATCTATGGTAGATGACGTTGCTTGGTATCAAATTTCAAGATTCTGAGTTCACGGGAAGAACTTTTAGGTTTTGATTTCCTTGCGAGTTTCGAAAATTTGCGATATAAACGGCTGTATAATTGATGGCTAAGAAATTTGGTATTTTTTTCACAGCTCCAAGGAACAGCAGACCTGAGTATTTGATATAAATTTTAAGCTTGATATCTCCACGCAATCCTATGAATAAGGATCTTGACAGGCGGACGGCCAACAAAGTAATCTTCTAAGTTCCATTTTTATAATGTAGTCTTTGAGATCATTACGTTTTAAGTTATAAATTATCATTATAATTGCCTAATTCTGTGATAATTATCATAACTACATTCATATAGACATACAGATTTTTATTGGATTATTCTTGGATAACGCCCTTGGGAGTACTGCGATAATCGAAGACATGAATTGGCCCACCAAATTTTCGTGCCATCGTGAAAATCGGGACATTTATACGTCCCACTACCGTCTTTGAGGACAACGGGACGGTCCCGTTTAAAACGGTACGTCTGGTCACATTACCTAAGATTTTTTTTACTTTGTAATTTTATTCCACACTTAGATTTCTACATAAATTTGGGTGAACCTATAGTACATTTAGAAATGGCCTCATGGTATAAACACAATAGGTATATTAAATAAAACGACAAAAATAAATACGAAAATTTTGTATATTTTACTTGATTGCGTTTTACAAGATGATTAAATTATAATTTATCAATAAAATTATTATATTTAATATGCATTTGTACAATTTCATCTATACCTAGCTAAACTACGACATCTAGGAAATATAATACACATTGCCCATATACAACATGCTTTTTACATTGATATATTGTATCTACGGCAGACTAACATATTTATTTATAAAATACAAAATATTGAGACTTGTTGACTAAAGTCCCAAATGATTCACTATCAAGTTCATACTTCTCAGAAGATTGATAACATACGTACAACAGTTGATTGATACTCGGTTGGTAGGTCATATTTGTTACGGTGAAATCATCATCACAATGGCGTATTAGACCTATACTAAAAAGTATACCGATTCGATCAGGTACTAACAAATCATTACACAAAATATATTTTAATGGATAAGTGCCACAAAAAAGTATTAAAATTGGATATATTTAAAAATTATTGATTGATACAGATAATAAATAATAATCTATGCACAAAGGTGGTATCAATTGACAGTTGACACTGGTTATGAGACCGTATGACGTCATGTCATAGCGGCTGTTACTTCGCATTTTACTAATAAAAAAATTTACAACTTTGATATTTGATTTAATTTTTTGGAATAAACCATTAAGGTTTTAGTAACATTTTCTAATTATTCATATCGAGTTTAATACTCAATAATGATGACAATCACACTTATTGTCAGCAAAAGTTCATTTTCAGTTCCCGCATCAGAGTAAGTCGCGCCTTTCAAATAGATACGTTTTTTTTTTATATTTTACATGTCATCTATTTTTAATGAATATTTCGTGTCTATTTAACTTTTAGTCCTCTATATAAATCTTTTAACTATTTCGAAAAGACATTGTATCGCACATTTAATAAAACAAAGGATAGAAAAGTAATAAACTTTTAAAGAATTACATTTTACAAATACAAAATTACCATAAATAGCAGTTTTATTTTCATTAGATCATAGTCACCACACTCTTAATTAATTCTATGTCCCAATAGTTATCGTATATTATTTTTTTATAGTATTAAATGTGCGATATAGTATCAATCTATAAGCTAATATTAAATATTTTTGAAATTCGTTTCTAAGAATGAATATGAAATTGGACTTGAATATTACAAGCAATATGGCAGAAGGTATACAAAATCTGTGGCAGTGCTCGCGCCATTACAAAGCGAATGGAGATTGCAACGTTCAAATTGCTTACTTATTACATAATTACAGCCTTATAACTATCTCTGTCCTATTTTGTATCATATGAATGCTGATTGTTTCATTTTTTGATGAGTACTTAATATTTATATCGTAAACCAAACAGGCTCATACATTTAAGTGTTTACTTCTAATTCCAATATTTTGTTTAGACAAGTACAATTTTCGCTCCTGATTGTAAAAGATTTCAATCTTGGAAAAAAATATAATATAAAAATAACGTTTTCATACGTTAACACATAATATGTACATGTACATAAATAATTGAGCCAAATCACTAACTTTCAGTGTATGAAATTGAACTATCACGTATCCTAGGTAACAGTAATTAAAATGCGATCAAAAAAATATGTTTTAGTAAAATTAGCAAATAGCTTTAAGAGGAATTTCCAAGGAACCTTTAAATTTATTTGGAGACAATAATTTATGATATACAATAGCTAATACATAGAATAGATACTAATTTATTCAGCTCAAAAGGCATAGGTAAAACAGTATTTATACTACCAAATTAATCAGCAAGAGAAGACGTTTCAATCATATTTACAAGCAATCTAAGAGTTTAATTTGTACCGTTTTACCATACCGTTTTAAGTATACAACCATTTTCCGGCGTCGCACCGTATTTCATTCATTCGCTACAATATAATATTATTGTTGCAACATTGTATAAAACTGGACGGACAACTCAACTCACTACGGTAAATGAGCATCCAGCAATTAAATTCTTGCATAATTATTTCTGCAAGCTTTTGTAAATAAAAATAAATGGCAGCCTTCGTTATTCATTGTACAAAATAACATATAGAAACTTTAGTATATTCGTGTTATTGGCAGTCGCTGTCATTGTGTATATTCTTGTCTTTGGTCTCGAATTTCTTCAATTGAAGGTATGCCAGCCTTCAGTCGTGGATTCTAATAAAATCGAGTGCCCAGCACATTTCTCATTCAAAAAGTCCAAACATCTTTATCTAGACGCCACTACACTTAAGTACTGGAGATGCACAACACAAATCACAAATCAATAATTCAAATCTATACTGCATCATTGCAAAGGTATTCTAAATTCTGCCATGCGATAAGGAACATGAACCCTATCTTTGCAATCACAATAGCTTACCACTTTATAAGACGGGAAGCGATGGCGTGCTAATGTTGTGTGAGGCAATAGGAGTCAGGGGAGTGAGCGGTGTGCCGGTGGTGGAGGGCGGCACTGTAGTGGCGGGAGTGTCTTGGGGAGGTTCAGCCGCTCGCACCAGTGCTCTACGAAGATCTTGAGCTCTCGCGGCGAGGGTTCGCGCAGACTCTGCCATGTCCGTGACAGCATTCGCACATGGGAATTGTAAAGCGGCTGCTTTCGTCTTTGCCACTGTTGCTGCTAAAGCGTCTGACAACGCATCGGAGCATCTAAGTATCTTTGCTTTTAGTCCGGTGTGTTGGGCGCTCCTGTATTCAGAAAAAAGAAAGAATTATATATATATATATATATATATATATATATATATATATATATATATATATTTTAAATGATAGTTTTTTTTAAATTATTTAAATATACATCAAAATCTTCTCTGATAAGTATAAATTGTGTTTACACCTTTTATCTTTTACTTTTAACCTTTATTAATCGAGTTTCGCATTATTTGCACTAAAGACACGTGGACAGATATAATACACACCACAGGTGCCTTCATGAAATACTTATAAAAAATATATATATTTTCTAAATTGGCATTATCGACACATTTATCCTTCGAAACACTACTTGAACAGTATTTCTAGTAATTTGATCATACTAACCTATGCACAGTATCTCCCACATGAACAATTCTGTGTGCACTTAGCACTACAAATTTTCCGTGAGCAAGGAAGACATCGGGCGGTTGTCCCATTTCAATGGTCCTGAGGAAAGCTTCTACTGCTGTAGATAAATGTGCGCCATATGTAGCAGTTTGTGCTGCGTAGAATGCGGCAAGTTGTCGGTCGTCAGCGGGCAGCCTTGTAGCAGCCGCAACTGCACTCACCTGCAATTATATAAGATTTATATAGAATATTTAATATATAAATTAATTTAGATATTTTGTTAAATCCCCTAAATAATCAGAAATCCACTTCTTGAGGGAACCAATAAAAAAAATACATTACGTAGTCATATATAAAATTACATTAACTGCTCACCTCACCAGCGTGGTCCGCGTCGCGTACAAGTGCGTCAAAGGAAGCCCGTAATTTATCAGGCAGCGCCGCCCTGATTTCTGCATTTCGTCTCCCAACTGCTGTTCTAGATTCAAGCCTTACATAATCGTACTCTTCGGTCCATTCGTGTTCTGGGACTGCAGGTGATCGCCTGAGGACGAAAAAGTATGAACTGTTTATTTAAAATTTACAATCAAAGTATTTTATTATTTAGATTCACTATACATAAAAAACACCCTTATTATTGCATGTATAATTTTCTTTTTTTTTTACTATTGCGAATCAGATTCCACTATTATTAAGACAATAAAATTTTTAATTGAAAAGTTGAATTACCTAAACAAGAGCGATGCATTTCCGTGTATGAAAGAAGCGGCCCGCCTCACATCCTCGGTGAGGGAGCGCGCGCACGCCACGAGCTGGTCGAGCGCGTCCTGCGTGCCGTCCGTGGGCTCCCGGTCGCGCTCCAGCCGCTCCGGCGCCCATTCGCCGGCGTCCAGCGCGCTCGTCGCCTCGTGGGTTATACGCTCGGCGTCCTTCAATGCCTTCACCAATGGCCGTAACTTTACTGCGATACCTGAAATTATTTAAGATTTAAGTAAGTTACCAATCGATATTTTCAGAGTTTTTTTGAGTTATTATAACTTTTGTGAGGAAGCTGTTGTAATTATTATGCAATTATTGTATCATAGATTTCATTCCGTTTTGAGCAACAAAAGAGATAAAACATAATTTATTGTTCAATAAAGAAAAGTAAGTGATGTGGTTTAACAGCTTAGTTAGAATTTTTCAAATTACCTTTATCTTGGGCATCGTGAGCGTTAGCCAGTGTAGCGTCGGCGAATACTGCCAGGTCATGTAAGGCGGCCCGCAACCGTGCACCCGCCACGCGCACGTCCAGCACGCGTGGCCTGAGCGCTCCGCGTCGCCGCCATCCCGGTGAGACGTACGAGAGCAGCCGAGAAACTGCCGCTGATGCTTCCTCCTGGAATACAATAATTATCTTTAGTCTATACTTTAAAGAACTTTTACGTCGACAAATAAAATGTCAATAAGTTGATTAAATTATAAATTAAATGCAGATGAATATATAGTTAAATATACTTGAAAATTAAGAACAAAAAATCGTGCTATATTAATTATAAGAACACGAAATTAAGTTGTCGATGCCTATCTTACTAAAAGCGACTGGATATATATAAGAAAATAAAATATAAAAAACTACATACTTGTAATCGTTCAAGAGCTTCCAAGGCGGCATCACAAGGCAAAGGTAGCGCGCGCGACCTCGGCACGTCGTACGTGCTGGAAGCCGAAGCGGAATGCGCGGAACTACCGGAATTGGCCGATGCACTCGACGTTGCCGATGTTAAGGACCCTGTACCGCTGCAAGCTGAATCTGCGCTAGCGGGCCTCGGCGCTCTCGGGGCATCGTACCAATCGGCTGCAGGCCTTGGACAATCGTATGTCCCGATGATACGCTGCACTGGCAACGGCGCCCTAGGCACGTCATAATGTGAACATTCTTCAATCTGTGAAAGAATACTTTAATTAAATATCATTTGGTTCTTATGTAATTTTTGTGCATGCGTAATTACTGTTTGTTTATTTTATTCTTCTCAGTGCTTACTATTAAGGAAAAAGTTATAAGGTCAGAGGACCAACTTCCTGTTAAATTAATTCTGCAGAAACTGCGAATGATGTCATGTAATAGCATTAAAATAACAAGGAACAACAATTTTACAGATACACCTGACCGTGAAAGGCTTCGTGGGTAAAAATGGCTTAAATCTTTTATTAAATATTTACTTTTGTGAAAGCGGGAGATTGTTGCGCAGGAAGGGGTTGATGAGCAACAGGCGCAGGGGTGCGCGTGCGCCGCCTTTGCATCGCGGAGCTTGCATCGAACACCCCTGCCACTATTCTTAGTCTGTTTCCCGGACATATTCCCTGGAAATATATAATCAAACCTTATAAAACCTGTTTGCTGCTACAAATTTAAAATATTAATTTAATATGATAACTTGTACCATAGAACTATAATCTTAAATGTTGATACTTTTTATTTAAAATATCAGATGTTATAAAATACAATTCTTTGTATTGGTCACTTGATTTTCAAATATAGTTTTAACCTTCTTGTTACTTTTATTTTCTTTTACAAAACGGACACGTTATAAAGACGCAAAAACTACGTACGATGACCTCAGAACGTACAACAAAACAAGATTTTACATAAGAAATACAGTACAGTGTCACCTACATACATATTCTCGTAAGGTGTTCCTTAAATTTACATGTAAATTAAGAGAATTTAACCGTTCTACTAGCTTATGTAAATTTGACATGTATGTATGTATATGCTCTGTATGTATGTATATGCTCTGTTTTTTGTTTGTGAACATATCGAGAAACACTAATAGATACTATAATACCTTTAATGATTATTATTATTATTAACAATAATAAAATAAGTTTGTAACCTAATTTTGTTCTTTGAACATATTTTTTTGAATATTAATATGCTAGATTTAACATAGGCATACAAGATAACATTTTTAAAAGTAATATAGTATATTACAAATGATTTACGCTTTAAATTGCTATTATTTAAATGTGTAAATTATTTATACCATATTTTATAACACTTGCATTCATCAACCAACGCCTTACCTGTCTCCCACGTAAGGAACAGAGCCACCAGCCCTCACTGCCGCCCGTGTTCTGCTCCAGAACTGTGAGCAGGTCCCCCCTGCGGAATGCCAGCTCGTCCGGTGACTCCGCTATGTTGTCGTATAGTGCACGCGCCATACACTGAAACAATAGAATCTAAATAAGAAATTGACCAGATGTTTATATTTAATTTTGAACGATGTAGTTTTAATAAAATAATCAGTCAATTTATTAGGAAAATTCATGTAATAATTAAATATAAATCTCTGAAGAAAACAAAAGATCCACACTTAACACAGACTCTACATTGAAATGTCTATAGCATGTAAAATTTCCAATAAGTATCAATCGACCTGAAATTTTTGTCATTATTACATGTAAATAATGTTTCATGTTTTTCAGTTTCATCATATAAGTGGTAATTATTTTTAAATAAAAAAAACCATAATAACCTATACAACCGTAAGCACCTCTTATATCAACCTTACTAGTTAACTTTAATAATAATCAAAATAATGATCAAATCTTCAAAAGCTCTCGAACCTCAAAAAATATCTGTCAAAAGTATTTTGCAATTTAAATAAATGGTAAATATTTCGTGTTAAATTACTTAAAGATATTCCGTTGACACCAAGCTGTCGTCATAAATCCCGCATTACGGGATTGCATTTCAATAGCGTCCCGGGCGCAGCTGCGAGTTGCAACGGAACGGAACGCGTCCCAAATCTACCGATAATGACGGATTGCATCGTGCAACGTAATTTTGCGGCTGTGAGCGATGCTGGGGCAGGGCCTGTCCGTTGCCTATCCTTTATGCAACCCATATAACTTAACAGGCCTGTCGTGGCGCAGCGGCACGAGGTGTGACTGTAAAACTGACTGGTTGTGGGTACGATTCCCACTCGAGGAGATGAAATATTTACTTAAATTTATATTTCCATTTCTTCTCTCTGGTGTCGAGGTTAAGCGCGGCATTGAGTTCGCCACTCTACACGCAATGCTTCCAGAATTCGGCAGAAAGTGGGGAACGGAGTGTCTTAACCCTAGGTTCCCTCTGTCTACCCTGATGTGTGCGGGATACAGCGTGAAGCTGATTTAATTTAATTTTTAATATAACTTAACAAATATTTACAAAAGAACGTTCACATTTAAATTAACACTGCATTTTTGATGCGGGCCTTTTGCTGCACTGTTTTAAATTTATAGTTTAATGAAAACGATTGAGTGCTCTGATTAAGTATTATGTCATTGTAAAGATCTCATTATTAATTTAAAATAATATTTTGTTACTATAAACAATGGATTTTTATTTCAATATACGAGTAGGTTATTTAAAAATAAAAATACATAATAAATCAGCGTCCCGATGTATCCCGCAAATAGCAGGGTAGGCAGAAGGAACCTAGTGTTAAAACACTCCGTTCCCCACTTTCCGCCGAACTGTGGAGGCATTGCGTGTTGAGCGGCAGAACTCACTTTGCCTCGCCACCAGAGCGAAGAAATGGTTAATTCAAATAAATATTTCGTTTCCTCGAGTGGGGATCGAACTCACATTCAGTCGCATTTAAATCACACTTTGTGCTAATATGCCACGACTGGCCTCATATTTTTTTATATTTTATATTACTAACTAAATGGGTTTTAAGATTTATTTAAATAATTCGCATAGTTACTAACCGGTGTTTTAGATGCATTTTGTGGATTATTATATAAAGTTATAGCAGATTTACACATATCACAAGAAGTCCTTCTTAATTTTCGCACCAAGGCAAGAAATTTCACTTTATTCACCATCTTAGTTAATACTGTGTGTTCATCAAGGGTTTATTGTAAACTGAACTCGTAGTAAGAAAAACAAGTTAAATATATGAGTTCAAAATATTATAACTGGTTAGAGATGAGTCAGATGAAGCAAAATAATGACGACGTCACAGGCGTACGTGATTTTAATATGCTTTTATAAATCTACGTAAGGAATATATTTAGGAAACTTTTGAACCTAATTCTAGAAACCCAACAAGGTGAATATTTCAATAATAGTTGGTTTTTTTTAAATACTCACCATATTAGAATATAAATATTACGCAATTTTAATATATGTAAATAATAATAATAAAATAAAATATATCATTGTAATAGCCCTAAATAAAGAATATACAACACTCGTAACAATTTTAGGCAATAATTTGCTTGTACTATCTAGATTTTAAATATTTTTTTTTGGTTATTACGAAAAGTGAGGTTTTTTGACATAAATCCAGAATCATGAATCATAATGCACTTATAATAGGTACAAACGACATATCATAATTTAAATTGAAAAGGATTTCATTATATGTATAATTGTAGGTATATAGTTCTATATTGAAAAACAAAATCAAATATGATATCTTCCAAGAAAATATTATTTTGTTACTTCAAAATGAATGTAAAGTACTTATAGAAAATCGTAACATTATCATGTTAACTTATCGTGCTCTTATTTTTCACCTAATTATTTACCTTCAAAATTATTAATTTAGATATATTAAATGAACATCTAAATATAGAATTCCTTAAATATTTTGTGTGTAATTAAGTAAAAAGAAAAATGAAACGATATCATGGTATTATACCTACTACCAGTAGTAGGTAATTAAATATCTACTTACATAGATAAAAATACTAGAATTTCATCTACTTTTGGTGTCTAATTAGACAGAAAGGTAGACCCTTAGAGACACCAGGATGCTGTGTAGCGAATCTAGTGAATCATACAAACGCAACGAGATTCTCAGAAACGTCTTTATATTGTACCCGTAAACTCAACGTATACATACACGTATCAAAGCACACGCAATGACGGTCACCGACTCAACGATAAGCCAATATATGAATGAGTCTACAGTCTATCTATATATACTATTTATTCATACATATTTATATTTCTGCCTGTGTTACTTAATTAATTTTTATTTATTCCAATTTTAAGATAAAAATTTAAATACTCTGTATTTAATCGTTATTTAATTTGGATTATATCTTAATTTTTCCCAAAAATACAGAACAAAAAATATATATTTCTAAGCTCAAGTAATACGTGAGATCCGAATTAGGATCGTACGTTATAAGTTATATACCGATACAAATAGAGGTTCTATTAATATACTTTTACTTAAGTCAATTGTTCTTATTAATTCCGAACCAAATTATTTAAAAAAAACAGGGATAACTCAATTTAAAAAAAAAAAACATTTATTTACTTAAATTTTCTGAGAAAGTTCATTGGACGTAGACCACAGCCTTGTCAGACGAGATAATAGTGGCCTTGTTACTTCTTTTCGACGAAGCCCTCTTAAATATTGCTAGAGGAAAACATCTACAACTATAGTATTTCTTGTTGTTTATAATGACGTTGATGTTTATGAACTTTATGAACGGAATATAGACAGTCAACATAATACTAAAACCACAGTATTAATGTTTGTTTGCGTTTGCGGTTTTAGTGTTGGGTACGCAATGACTGAAATAAACCAAGGAGTTGCATCTATTCTGCCTATAAATTATTCTACAAACAACTTATAAAAGTAAATAAATCGCAAGCAAGTGGGCATTCTCTATTGTAAATGCAAATTTTATCTTGTGTTTCTATTTATAAATATTTAATACTGTGGATAAATAAGGTTACACACGGGATAATTAATTAAGTTAGTTTTGGTACAGATAATGAATTAAGTATGTACGGTGATGCGTATTTCCGCTACACAGTTCTTATGTAATTTTTATTTTAATATGGAAATCAATTAGGTATTTAGTTATTTAGTTAAATTAAATTTAAAACAGAAAAAAAAATAAATTTAATCTATATTAAAACTTGAATGATTTCAAGTTAATTCTACATTAATATGTTACCTATACAGCGAAATATGAAGTAACCGTCCAGTCGATTGGGCAGTTTAACGCTTGAGTAGCCTAACATATGACGAGTCGAAAATCAATGAGGGATGTAAGCCTGAATGGCGGCGACCTACGAAGGTCGTAGATATCTAGTACGCGACCCAATACCACGCATGCGCATTGACTCTTTTTACAAATACAGCTTAAAAATTAGAAATTATATTATATTTTGGAAGAATATCAGTAGAAATACTGAAAGAATATAAATAAATATAAAATAAATCAGCTTCACGCTGTATCCGCATACACAGCAGAGTAGGCAGAGGGAACTTAGTGTTAAGACACTCCTTTCCTCACTTTCTGCCGAATTCTGGAGGCTGGACACCAGAGCGAAGAAATGGAAATATACATTTAAGTAAATATTTCATCTGATTGTGTGTCCGATCCCCACTCGATCGATCGAAGAGTGGGGATAGAACCCACAACCAGTCGGTTTCACAGTCACACCTCTTGCAGCTGCGCCACGACTGGCCTCTAATATAAATATGTGAACAACAAAATAGTGATTTCATTAATATTTTTAGTAACATTAAAAAACCACAATGAGGCAACATTTTTCTTTCACAATATTATTCGAACGTTAGAATACCTAACTATTTTAGTTTAGAAATGTCGTAAGTGCTATTGTTATTTTCAAATATTAACGTTAGGTATCCAACTATGTAATAATATAATCGACCCAATATGCCTATGCACAAACTATAAAGGTTTACTTTGTAGCTAGCCATGTGAGGTCAACTGTTTAATCTGGTTGTGATCAAACTCTGGGTTAGCTCTATATATTAGCACTGATTTGCTTATACATTTTTAATTTTAATACAGAAATATCCAAATAATCACAGAAAGAATTGTAGTTTTTAATATTTGGTTTTTATCTTCTTAAATATAGAAAAATAATAATTCTTTTTATGACTTTTCCACTCTAGAGATAGTGAAGATTGATACAAACCAACCTTTTATAACTAGGATAATATAGAAATATTATAATAAAATATACCTATTTTTCCTCGGATGGACTTTGAATCCGTGAAAATGGTACAAATACCGTAGTCATAACCACCACCAGTCACCTTGTCTGCGTCACGTCAGCTTTATCACAATAATTATAAATTCTCATTAAAAATAGTTTAATATTTTGAATCGCTCAAACCTCTAACAAAATTTTAATTATTTTTTGACGGTTTCACGCTTTGTCCCGGTTAGGCAGAATGCCATGACACGGCGTGTTGAGCCACGGTGTGGCCTAATTCAACACCGCGGTTCGTCTACCACAAAGGAGAAATGGAAATAAATTAAATCCCCAAATGGATATTGTACCCACAACCGTCGCGTGTACAATCAGACGCAGTCCCACTGCGCCACGGCGACCTCACCAATACATATTAAATTACGAAAATTATTATAATTATTAAAATTCCTGCAAAAAGTTACAGAAATCAAGGGTAAAAAAGCATCTTTACATCGATACAATCGAAACTGTCATATAAAACAAATAAATGTATCAGGAAGCGATTGTGCCCACTTAAAATAGTCGTAACCGCTTCAATGCTGTTCCAATAACGCAATGTAGAGTCGTCTGTCTGGCGCCTGTGTGTGCGACCGCAACTTTTTTAATGAACTCCTTACTTTATGTTCGATAGAAAAAGAAAAACACTGTGACTAATATGTTTTCTATAACGGTGAATTACAGCATTAGTGACTCTACAGTCCGTTTGTAGAGCTGAGTAATAATTATTTATTTATATGTCAATTAATACATATTTTGTTAAATATACGAGTACGAATTGAAAATATAGTAAGAAAATATAGACGTTTATAATAGTAACAATAATTGAAATCAAAATGAAAAATGTTTATAAGTCATTAACATGCATCCCGCATTAACAGCAGGGCAAGCAGAGGGAACCTATATTTAAGACAATGTTCCCCACGCACCGTACAGGTTACGCTAGAGAATACCTAACAATAGTTCTTTGCTACGCTAATACTCATATGTACCTATCAATCAATCAATCAACTAGAATAGCTGATAAGCATATAAATATTCTGTCATTAAATCTAAACTATTTACTTAGATGTAAAGATATTTTTTTTGCCTTAAAAAAATATGAGAGACCAAACTTTCAAAGTAGGTACATATCTAAAAATAACATCTTGAGAAGAGTACCGAGATCACTGAAGAGTATTAGCAAAAACTGGACCATTTAATATAACCTTTTAAAATAGGAAAGTGTAAAGAAAAAGCTTGCACGACACGAAGACTCCATAAACAGACGAGATAGAACGCAAAAACACGCCACTCGTTGGAATCCATCGGGATAATAGCTTTAGATAATAACGCATATGCAAAATGAAAATCCTTATCGAGTTGAAGGACTCATAAATGACACTTCTAAATTAAATTAAGTCCCAAAAGGCGTTCAACATTTTGAAAATATAACCTTCGAGTACTTAAAATGTTTGCTTCGTATGAAGTTTGGCGCCATAAGTACCATAGCCGTCATCTATTGTTAAGTAATATGTGGTAAATATGTACGTGGCAAACAGATTTATGCTCTTAGAATATAAATAAGACATCAGTTCTGATTAGCGGATACAATTATATTGTATCTTCTACTATATATTGTCTATATAATTAAAAGTGCAGATAAATTAGCTGGAATGAATGGTTAGTTAGGTCTACTTCTAATGGTCTAATCTGAACGATTCAGATTATTAGAAAAAGAATTAAAAAATCAAAATGTATAATATATTGTAAGTAACCATCTCAAATGCTTATTTATGGTGTGTTAATCATTACATTTAGTTTACTCCAACTTATTTCAAAAATAATTTTACATTCCTTAGTGAGCTGGCTTTCCATTGCACATAAAATGCCCAAAATTAAGTTTATACTTAACAAATTCATTCACTGTACGAATTCAACAAAAGAGGAGCATTGCGTATAGAATAACGTTGAGAGGGGGCTTTTGAAAAGACGCTCAATGGTGAGAGAGGGTGAGGCGTGGTGGCGAGTTGCAACTCTCAATTGCATTCTAAAGATAAGCGGGAAGTAGGGATTCTACCTCAATTTAACCACTGTCACAATTATTCAGGCGCCGTTTGCTAAAAATCAAGTAGATAACAATGGTGCCTATGAACGAAAATTTTACAGGCCGTTGTTTTTTCTCTCGAAAGAAAGAATAATTAACGTTTCATCGTGTCCTCATTTTGCTGGTTTGTTACCCAATTCGTCTGTACCGGACTGATGCCAAACGCCAGTCCGTGTCGGCCACTTGTAGCTTATGTCCGCTTCAGATCGTTTGGCGTATGTCCAACATTGCACTGTTAAGTACTACGTGTATTTTTAGTGAATGTATAAAATGTATATTTATTGCACATGCCATATATTTGAAATAAAGAAAATAATGAAGAATAAATTGTCAAATATAACTTTAAAAAGTTTTTTTTTGTAAAATCCCTGTATTAATATTGAAGTATAAATTCGGATACAGCACGGAATAGACACAGGATTCTGATCAAGATCTTTACGGCTTGGCAGGCTTATAATGAATTGTTCTCAACACTTAAGCAATTTTGTCGGCATCTGCACTTCACCACTCAAGAGCTCTGTGTCTGATTAAAACTGGACCGCTGTCGCATTCTCTTTTATTTGCACTCGCTGTATTATGGTTATTCAAGACTTTAATTTTGGAATTTGTATGCTCACTTTAAACCCCTTTAAACCTTTTTGTGACTTGATGAAATCTGTTGCTGATTTACATTCTATATGTATTACAGTTAAGTTAAATTTTAATCACGCCTTGATACTTTAAAAATACTCTATTTCTCGCCAAGAATACCTATAGTTTTAGTAACAGTCTACTAATGCAATAATTCGTAACTAAATAATAAATGGACGGACATAAATTGGACGTTAGAGCGTCAGCCAGACTGTGCTACATTATGCACAAGATGGCACCCTAGCTTACCCAGCGCTGCTCAAACATTGCTGTGGAATAAATTATTCTAATATCGCTATCGATATTTCTATTTCTAAAAGATGGTTTCTTACATATAAGAAAAAATATTAGTATTTTATCAAGATAATTTGTAAAAGTAATAATAAATTCTTTGTAAATGAAATTCTCAAATTCTTTTATAAATTAAAATTACTACGAGATCATAGTCATATTACGCACTTTATTGCATTGGTTATTTTTTCTATGAATAATAAAGTTAGTTAACCATGCACCTTTACGATACCTACGTAATTGATGCATTTGACTCTACTTTTTGTTGAATGGAACACATATTGTTGCAGTCAACGTAATAAGGATATTTTCAGTATAATTATCAATGTTCATACGTTATTAGTAATAAATAATACAGTCCACTAACAATATTATTTTATTAAGTTTTACATTCGTCACATATTATTATTTTTTATCAACACTTCAACATACAAAAATAAAAGGCGTTCTAAATTCAAATTATATTTTTAAAAGGGTAAAAAGTCAGTCAGCAGCAACAAGGGTGAAAAGCATCTAATAAATAATATATTATATTTGAGTTATTTACCAATAAATAATTAAAAAATCGGTAACACAAACAAATAGCGTAATAATTTTATTTCTTTTTTACGTATATTTACGTGACGTTATGAAGAAATCACAAAAAGAAACTTTACAATATAGCACATGATATTCATGGATTGTTAAGTAAGTATGAGCCATAATATTTCGTGCGCCAACTATTAAATTTTTTTCTCTCAAATCTGTTACAATGCTGCGACGTCGACTCACTATGTTCCCCCAGGCACAGCGACGTCTCTTGACAAGGATAAATTCTGCGCTACCCTCTTTTTATCCCACTTATAGACTTTATACATTTGTTGAGCTTCAACTCATTACTGTATAACTTTTCTCCCTCACTCGGCTCGTACAATAGATGTAAAAACAAATATAAAATCAAAGGCACACTATGTTGCCTGTGTACATCGACCCTCATCCATTATAGAAAATAGATGCCGATATTTATTAATTTCGATCTTTACATTTTGCGAATAAATGTATTATTTTTGATTGAGCCAGCCATTCCCTTGAGCCAGAGGCAAGTGTAACACTAAGACAATTCTAAATAAAACAAACCTAAATAATAATTATGTAAGGGATGTCTTTTTTAATAATTAACAGATTATTTTTAAACGTTTTTATAAAATATATTCATAAATATTTTTAACATTTTTAAAGTGTTATTCCACACTTAGGAACGAAAAATACTTATTTTAGTAATAATAAGTATATTCCTAAACGTCACTATTGACAGTTACTGTCACAAAATGATGGTTATTAAAGTTTTTACAAATGATAAAAACAGCACGCCCGTACTTAAATGTGACACGGAATAAATATTATTACTATAGGCACATTTATGTGAAATGGATAATAGAAAATAATTTATTTATTATCATTATATTTTTTTAGACACACTAATTAAGACTAGCCTTATATGATTGAAAATATAACGAACGGTAAGGTGAGTAATTTATTTCTATTTGTTTTGCCTATCCCGCATATTACACTATAATGAAAGTATTTGGAATATTTTTATAAACTTATTGAAATGTAAAATTCCATAAACTTAATAACGTATTTAATCTGGGGAATTATGTTTGTTACATTTACATTTGTACCATACAGTTCTCCAGATTAAATATAATGCAATAAACGATCGTATGGCTTTATTAATGGCAGGAACAATCAATTCTATTACGCAGCAAACCATTGCGTGTACAGACGAAATTGTAGTTAACAAAAGGAATCAAAACATCCTTTAGTATACTATTCTGTATACAAAAATCAAGCCCCAGTCAAAACAATGAACAGTACAAACTACAAGCTAGTCTAGACAGATTTAAATGAATAAAGAAAATGAGTACATGTATTTTCAACTTGGAATATAAAAATATAGACTAGTAATTTTTCTTTATTATTAGAAAAAAAATGATAAAAATTAAAATTGTATTTTATTATTTTGATAAATAAAAAATATTAAAAACAAAATATTTTTGCTTTTAGGCGTCGGCAGGCACACATGCAGCAGGGGCACAAGGGTGCGACTGTAAGCGCAACGGTTATGGGTTCGATTCTCAATCGGAAGAATAAAATATTTAATATTTTCCTTTTCTCGCTCCGGTAACGAGGCAAAGCGCGGCGTTGAGTTCCGCCACTCGATATGCAATGCCTCGATAATACGGCAGAAAGTAGGGTACGAAAGGTCTTAATGGGAACGGAGTGACTAAACACAAGGTTCCTAGATTCCCTCTGTTATGTGTGGAATACATCGTGAAGCTGAAGTCTAAAGAGGAAAATGCAATATTAATTATTACATGTGAGTAAATGTAGCCAACTCATAAGAAGTAATATAACTTATCGCGATATCCTGTGATGATAAAACTCGATGGATACTTCGATATCGAGTATCGATAGCGATGGATGGATCGTATATCACATTGTTCAAACGTAGTAGTATAATTCTGTAATATTTTTTTGTTTGTCAGCATAATTATATGATATTGTATGTTTCTTATTTGAGTTACTCAAATAATTGTATGAAAATCTAACTTGACCTCGCTTCCGACCAATTAATTAGAATAAACATTTTGAAACTAACTGGTTTTAAAAGTTTTATGTATAATTTATTTATTTTTAATGCGTGTTCGTTACTGTAATTTAAATGGAAAAATAATATACATTAAAAATACTAAAACAAAATGATTTTGCATATTTTGTTATCTGTACCTCAAGCGCACCACCACTCCAATTGGTGCGCTCTCGACTGACTAACCGTCTGTCTGCTTTTGACATATAGCAAATATTCACATTTCTGTGCGTATTTTTTTAAATTTCCCGCATCGGCGGGCGCTATGATTAAAAAAGGGAACCAAAAGACGAAATTTTTTATCTACTATAATGTGTACACGTAAAATCTAATTGAATCTAACGCTGATTTTCCAATATATATTATAGTAAAACAGATAATATCCATTTTAAGCACTCTAATTTATCTTTTGTAATTTAGTACGATTTAAACTATATTGTTAATACCGTCTATTGTACAGTGATATACATTCCCAGAAGAAACAAGAAAATGGTAAAAGTGTACTTAATATTTTTTTGGGCAATCAATAATTTTCTAAATAGCATAAAAAATATTTTTTTTAGTTGAGAAATAAATATATATACTGGTTTGAGACTCGTAAGTATGAACAGCATGCCGCAACTAAATGGTTAATATAAAAGTCGAGCCAGTCGACTAGCTCATGTGTAAATAAAGCTTAAAAATCATTTCGCCGCTTCTCGTCGTTCCCCTTTTTTAAGTGTTTTAGGGAGAGGCGAGGGTTGAATGTAATTTCCAAGACATAATTCGATTATATTAAGAATAGAGCCAATGTACGTAGTAGTTGAATAACTGATATATCCATTGTGAAATTGTAAAATATTTTGAATTATAATCAATGTATTACAATATAATACATTTATTATATTAATTCAAAAGATTATACTATATTATATTTTTTTTATTATATTCTTTTCTACTAACTCTTACATTATTTCTTGTTACAAAATGCGATAAATATCTGTGTCCTTTTCAAATATTAATATGAGATAGAGCAATTATTTAAAATAAGAAAATAAAGGGTTCATCATAAAAATACTCATGAGATTGTGTCGACATTTGGGTATTATGGCTACTATAAAAAATATATATTCAGGTTGAAACATGTGGTTTGTAAGATATTTACCTATCTCTATTTACCTATTGCTTCTATTTGATGTAATAACTTACCAACTATAAATGAAGTATAAGAATATATATAAATGAAATAAAAGAGAACGAGAGAGACAATTATTGCTTCTATTTGATGTAATGACTTACCAACTATAAATGAAATAAAAGAGAAAATATAATAAAAAATAAGTCATGTTTTCACGATCTAATTTTGTCACGAAGGTCACATTAACTAAGTTGTTTAGATTTCACAAAAAATAACGACACAAATTCAAGATTGCTAAGCCAAAGAGAAAATAGTAGTTTAAGTAAAATTATAAATGAATTCTTTAAATATTTATTAAATAGCTTATAGCAGCTTCAAAATATCATATTACATTTATTTACAGAGATACATGGCTTAATAAAATATTTGACGTATTTTAATCACTTAGATATATATATCTACGTATAATTGTATATAGATATTGATTACATCATGTTCTGTCCGCGTTTTTGTAGCGAAAGAATAAAAAGTATACATATTTTATGATTTATGTAATAGTTATTCTGCTATTCACAACTTCTATATAATATTATATGTGCTTTATATAATATTATATAGAATATCTACTTGCTACCTTTGTCTCAGTCCTCGGAACGGAAAGTGAACAATAAACTGTGTAAGATATGTCGTTTCGCCTAATAAAGACGATGAATAGTTTAGACGTGATTTCTTTTGTATGCACTTACATATGTTTTATACATTTTTAAAGTGACAAACAGAATTTTTTTTTAGAATATAGAAAGAAAAGTATGTTCACAAAATAATTTTGTCGGTTTTAGAAAACATAATATATTTAATAAATAATATTTAAGTAACATAATGGGTACATATATGTATGATATTGTGATGTACAACCATTACATTACGTTTTTTTTTATTTAGATATAATTCTTTTCAAACAATATAAAAAATATAAACTAGAAAATTCATAAAAAATCTTACAAATGATACAGCCACGAGGAAGAGGAATTACGGAGGAAGAAGTACTGAGGAATAACGGAAATTAAAAAATATTTGTCATATATATATTCACAATAGCAGTCAAATAAGGAAAGGAATGTATAATCTCCCCGCTCCAAGTGGGAGCACGCATGTGATAGCAGAAAATTAGCTCCCTTCAAAGGCGACGACTTGAATTAACAATTCTTTTATCTATATGTGCACATTTTACATTCTTAATAATTTATATTTTTTTTTAAAATACCTTTGTTGCATTTTGTCACAGCCTTCCCTAAATGTTAGTTTAAATATTGTGTATAAAGATTAGGCTGACAGATTGCGTTGTAGACTGTACGTCTTACAGTCTTCGCTTTACCCTTTTTATTTTTTAAATATAGGTACAACGCCAATAAAGATTTTGAATTTTAACTTGAATCTTATAAGAAGCATAAAAAATATTTTTTTGTCATTTTGTCTGTTAGTATTCACCTAATTATCGTATAAAATCGTAAATAACTGTAACAGTAGTAATAAATGAAAAGCTATATTTTAACACCATTTTTATTGGTTATAATTGCCTATATCACATAAAAAGTACTTAAGCCATATATATACTTGTCACTTTATAAACGTTCTAACTTCTACGAATTAATATTACTCCTCCTATATTTATTTATAAACATTATTCAATAAGCAAATATATTTAAACAATACTGTCATAACAAAGTGTGTGTATGTGTGTAACTAAAAATCAAGGAATTAGAAGACTATTCATCCATCCACCTACATAAAGTTACAAATCTTTAATTAACTGTTTCTATTCACTTTGATGAATTGCGGCTAGTTTGAAAACATATTCGAACGTTTGGAAACGATTACGCTTGTTGTCTTTTGTTTTAAGTAAATGATAAGCATTAATCTTCATAAAAAAAACTTTTAAATAATGTTTTCTATTTTCCGATATTCTGATGTATCAAGCGGCACAGGGTCTGTGCCGGTAGTGGGTTCAGTTCGTATTTGGGTTAATTAATTATTTTAACTTCCTTGTTCTGGTGACAAAATAAAGCACGTGTGTTAAATGTCTCGAAAAATGAGCGAACGAAGAGCCTTATAACATTAGGTTCTCTCCGCTTACCTTGCTACATGCACCACACAGCGTGATGCTTAAAAAAATCTATATTATTATAGAAATCCAAATTAACCAATCTGTAATATTATAATTTACGTTAACTTTTAATTAAACTCTCGACTCTCTTGGTGGTTAGACTAGGAGCATTTTAATGAATATTTCTTATTTTAAAATAAAGATGAGAAAATTTTTAGACGAATTGATAGCGATTCGTATCTAATTAGACGCCCTGTACCTTATGACTGACATTTTTTGGTAATAACATTTGTTTCGGCAAAATAGTTACTTGAAGTATACAAGCATCTAGTGTTGCAATTAGCCCGCTGGGTCGAAAAAAGAGAACAATCTTAGTATCTCCTTGAAGTATTCATATCCTTTTTAACAACGTTTTTGTTGTACTGAAAGAAAAAAAATAGAGGTATCTTCACTGGTTGATTATTAATATATTAATACATATACATAGATACATTCGCGTTCGAATAGAAAATTTGAAGTATTCTGATATAAATGGTCTTGACAGACGGACAGACAGGCACACAGACAAACTAACTCACGATCAACAAAGTGTTCCTACAAGTCTTTATCTTTTATTAAAAGGGAACCCTAGAAATAATTTGTTTTATATTAAATACTTATAACTCTAGCATTTCAATAAAAAAAACTGTTGGATTACTTTAACATATTAAAACATCCTCATAAGTATTTCAAAACATTTATGCGGGTCGCTTTATAAATTAAAGAACACTTAAATTACAGTGGTTGCATTCAATATAAAATATTATTTCAAATGTCGATAAAAAAAGTACCTATACAATTATAAGTATGCTGTAGTAAAGAATGTGAACAGTAGTTATAAAATAATAAAAATAATAAATATTTATTTAAATTGAAATAAGGCACAATAATACACATTTCCAATTATATTAGATTCTGTGGCTTAATTCGAAGTATTATGCCTTCAAGTCTAGTTTAAGTAGCATATAGAAGTACCTATAACTAATAAACCAATAAAAGATAACAAAAGATACGGATCACGTGTCCGCAGTCATTAGATAAGACATAGAAGTGTTTATGAACTATTTTATAATTCGAAACTAAGAAAAATCATCAAAACAAATCGTTATAGCAAAATGAATTTGTTAAGATTGCTTTTGTTTAATTTTAATAAAAAAAACTGCATATATTGGTTTATGATTATCTATAAGTATACAGCTTCACCTGTATCTCGTTTGCAGCGGTGCGCCACGATTGGCCTCTATTTTTAATATAAAAAAACTGCTTATATTAGTTTATTAATATCACATAACATAATATTGTCCCTAGCACAATTTATCACGTCGACATAACAAAACATGTAGGAATGTGAACACCAACGCCCCAGTAATGAGATACGACGAACACTTGCTTCGTTATCAATCGATTAGTCGATACACTGAACGCCGTGTTTGTAGACACTTACTTAGAATAAATATTATATATTAAAAAAATCTGCTTCACGCTGTATCCCGCACATTGCAGGGTAGGCAGAGGAAACTTAGTGTTAAAACACTCCGTTCCCTACTTTCTGCCGAATTCTGGAGGCATTGCGTTCTGAGTGGCAGAACTCAACGCCGCACTTTGCCTCGATATCAGAGCGACGAAATGTAAATATAAATTTAAGTAAATATTTCAGCTCCTCGAGTGGGGATCGAACCCACAACCAGTCGTTTTTACAGTCACACTTTGTGCCGCTGCGCCAAAACTGGCCTTTAAAATATAAATATAAATATTATATCATATTGAAACAATAGCGTTGCAAGGGAACAATCACCTACCTAGATACATACAGTGTATAGTGTATACACTTAATATAATAACAGAATCAAATGATAGATAATATATTAAAGCCCTATAATAACATAATTCAACTCAATTTTCGTATAATTTATTTCGTATTTTATCATTTCACCTATGTGGAAGTGATCAAGTTTAATGAGACCGATCGGCTTAAGGTTAAAATATATCGTGTTCAAGGTAAGAATGATTAAAATAATCGATCAATTTGGTGATATGAAAAGTACTTCGTTATCTTTTACAATTTAATCATATTAGGTATATGTATATGAGGCCAGTCGTGGCGCAGCGCACGAGGTGTAACTGTAAAACCGACTGGTTGTGGGTTCGATCCCCACTCGAGGAGATGAAATATTTACTTAAATTTTTATTTCCGTTTCTTCGCTCTGGTGTCGAGGCGAAGCGTGGCGTTGAGTTCTGCCACTTAACACGCAATGCCTCCAGAATTCGGCAGAAAGTGGGGAACGTAGTGTCTTAACACCAGGTTCCCTCTGCCTACCCTGCTGTTTGCGGGATACAGCGTGAAGCTGATTAGATTTTAGGTATATGTCAAACAATAATTTTGCGAAGCCATAACGCATTGACGCACTAGATCGTCATTGACGTATGACCGGTCCTATTATAGTCTTCTAAAATAGGATATAACTTGAAAGCGAAACATTGACAGTCTGATTTATTGCAATTGCTTAAACAAACATTAGACGAAACCGTTTTAAGCAAATTTGCAACCAATTGGGATAGACAGAGGGCTGTCATTTGCCTGCAGCGTGTACAGGGAATCGGCGCCGATGGCGATAGAAGCGCACCCGCCGACCTTGCGCATGCGTCGCCTGTCGCTGACAGGGCTGACAGCCAGTACAGTAACCCGGACGGAAAGTCACTATGTCAACATATATCTATTTATATATAAATAGATCAGCTTATCAGTCTACATTATATAAAAATATATTTAACTCACCAAAAAACATATTTTACTTTGAATTTAATATTTATAAAAGTTTGTATAATGTAAACATTAAATAAAATGTATCTATTTATAATGTCAAGACGTGATATATCTATTATTGTATTAAAACTCATAATCGAATTTAAACTATAAATATATTAAAAGTACAATATTTTCTTGCGATATCAAAACGTACTTACACAATGAAATTTCACAAAAAAAAACTATAATTTTTTAAACATTTTTAAAGTGTTATTCCACACTTAGGAAAGAAAAAATACTTATTTAGAAAACGTATAAAAATTTGAACGCAGCGGGACTCGAACCCGCGCCTCCTGGAAGCCGACCAGGACCTGGTCGGTTTCCAGGAGGCGCGGGTTCGAGTCTCGCTGCGTTCTAATTTTTATAGGTTTTCTAAATAAATAAAAACTATAATCTTTGTCAATATATATATTACGTATTGATAAAACCGCAACCCTGACCGCGGAATAAGTAGCCAATACGCGATACGCAGAATGCTAAAATACGCGGCGCCCGCGCCGGCGCCGACAGTGTGCCTCTTTACTAGCCGCGAGCTTTCTAAGTATGCAGCTACTTGTATACTTTAAGTAATGAACTACTATTCTTGCTATTCTTGAATATTCACTCACTAAAATATTAAATTATATATTGTCTAATAGTACTAATATTATATTTAATTTTATAAAAGAAATGAATAAAAATCATTAACTTTAAGCACGATATTTACGTTTACGAGACACAAAACTCGTCCCTTGCGATATGCCATGCCCGAGATCAGAAGTACGATACAAATCTGCTCCGTAAACATCATCTAATCGATTTTCTTTCCCGAGCAAGGAAAAATGTACCTTATTTTTGGTGGATAAGGCGTATAAAAGCAATGCGAATAGCAAAAAGATAGCCTAATACCTCTGAAAAGAATTACCTTGCGGCAACGCAAATCTAGGCACGAGGTTATTTTAAGCCCTAATATATCTATGTTGAAAAAACACAATAAATAAAAGAAATACCTAGCAGACTATAGTTCGAAAGATTACATGACTAAAGCAATATTCAATTTAACTCGGTTCACAGTCCTAATATGAAAATTAAATAATTGGCTAATCTAATGAAAGAAACAAATAGAAATCAATGTGAAGAAATAAAAAAATATACAGATTTCATACTATAGAAAAAAGAGAAACCATAGCCCATAACACACTACATAAACGAACATTTCAGGAAAGAAAAAACGAGAATCTCAGGAAAAATTTCAAAATTACTCAAAATTTAACTTCAGCTTTTCAGAGGACGCAACAACTTATTCTGTCGCAGTAATCGTTAATTGCAATTACGCGACTTGTCCGCGTGCCTCCTGGACGTATGCCAGATTTAAATGGGAACTATAAATATTATCATATTATTAGGCACGAACTTAATTAAGTATAAATAAACGAATTACCAATTAAATCTCTTTATATTTGCATAAATAAAACGAAGACATCTAAAACTGTATCCATGTGTTTAGTAGGTGACTAAAATTTAAATATTTTATCAAATAAGAATAATATTTTAATGTAAGCTTCCTATAAGATATTATAAGACATTTTAGACAATATTCTATAAGGGAAGTAAAGCAAGAAATAATAACATTCCATCCCTCCGGACAACGGACAATAAATAATAGTCAGAGCACAAAGAAAACCAAAATGAAAATCTCTGTAAATAGTGTCACGATATGAAAATCATAGTTGACCCATTTTTGCAACTATCAATGCAAATGCATGAGAATCGTCCTGAGTAAAAGTAAATATTAAAAAATGTAGAGTTTACGTTGAAGCCCTAGTTAGTTGGATATGACTACGACTGTTCTCGTAATGAGATGTCGAAACAAAAGATATATTTTTGTTAAAACTATGTCTTTGTCTAATCATTGTCGTTTTTTTTAAATGAAAATATGAAATGTAAATCAAAAAATAGTTTAGTTTAGTTTTAGATAATAAATTAGAGACAATAATTTTAATTATGTGAATTTAAATTATCTGCAATATGTTCTCGTAATAAGTGTAATAATAATTATTAAAAAAAATGCATTTATGTTTATGTAAATGTCAACATTTTCAAATATATAATACATTACCATATATGATACTTTCGCTTCCCGCTTTCACGTCTTTGCAGTGTTGAGATGTTAGTCTTGACTTCAAGGCGTGAAAACTTAATGTTTTTAAGTACTAAAACTTCTTAGCTTACAGCTTAAGAAAAGTTTTGTTTTTTTTACTCAGTAATATATTCCTCTAACATAGTGATTATAGAGAGCAAATATAACATAATAATAAAAAAATATAATAAAATAAAAATTTGAGGCCGTCGTGGCGCTGGGGCACGAGGATAGGACTGTAATGCTATGGATGCGATTATTTGTGGGTTCGATCCCCACTCGAGAAAATAAAATATTTATTTAAATATATATTTTCATTTCTTCACTCTGGTGTCGAAGCTAAGCGCGGCGTTGAATTCCGCTCTACACACAATGCCTCCAGAATTTAGCGAAAAATGGGGAACGGAGTGTCTTAACACTAGGTTCGCTTTGTCTTCCGTACTGTGTGCGAGATACAGCGTTAAAATAAAGCTGATTTTATAATTTTGTACACCTAAAAGCAAATAAATGTAAAGGGAAATTGATAATGTGAAAGCCTTTATCCAAGTTCTAATTAAGTAGCTACATAGTTACATATAAGACGTAAACTATGTTGTTTTAGTACACAAACTTCGCGTTAACTCTATCAAAGGAATGGTCATTAAGGGTTGTAAACAAGGGTGGAAGTGTCAATAATTAACTTAGAATAACACAATGACATTGGGGTCATGTGGTAGGGCATTGCCAATTTAAGCAAAATATATACGTAAGTAACATACTTATAGTGTATAGAGAAACTTCAATTACCTATATGAAATTAAATATGGAAATTTATACTTAATACATCGATTTTTTAGAGTTTGATGCATAAAATTAATTGACGATAACATACATTTATATATACAGTTATGTAAACTCTTATAAATAATTAAGAAATGAAAAAAAAAATGAGTTCTGCTCTCGACATAGATAGTGCGCTTGTCAACTAGGACGAGATTATTATTTTCGAAAGGTAGTTCGAAGTAAAATATTTTAAAAATATTGCTACACGCTCTCAAGAAAGGGGATTTTTTATAATAAAAATAATTTTGTAATTACGCATACAAATATAAAACTTACCTGTTGTAAAGAATGTTCTGGTAATTAACTTACAATATCGTCCTTAAAATTAAAAATATGTAAAATTTGTAAATAATATATTTAATATAGCTCTGTTATTTTACTGGCCGATCCGCCTAAGGGTAACGAGATGTGCGGTCACGCATCCCTGCACGACACAGATAACACACCCTCTGTCATATAACGTTATAACTCACCGTAATGTTTTCAACCCACCCTCAACGATAATAACTACAATTTTGTATAGAACTCTCTAATGGAAAATAAGTTGAATAAATTAAATATATTTTAATAAATTTTTTATTTATTTATTGGAAGAATTTATATTCAGTTTTATTTTTGTTTACTTTTTATATAAAAGATGAAGCAGGTAAAGTGATACGATCTAGTAAAGTAAGTAAAAGTAATATATAGACTAATATAAATAAATATATAGACTAAAAGAAAAAAAAATACGTAAAATCCCGCGACCTCTTAGTATATAAGACTTATGTAATGTTTACTCATATAGACAAAGACTTTAATTTCGTAGTGATTTAGTAAGTATTCGTAAGTCATGACATATAAAACGAGAGATAATACTTAAATTCTGGAGCCGAGATTATTTACATTTGTTTATACATAATATTTACATCGAGATAATACTGCCTCGGTAGAGTTATTTAAAGCGCACCGGTTTCAAAAGATCTAGGACTCGAAAGTTTTGCTTTACAAAAAATCTGGACTACCTCTTATTAACAACTCTTCATGAAAACAGTAAAATATTTATAAAATAGCAAAATCCTTGTAAAAACCAAAACGAATAAAATGTTATAAAAAATTTTAAAAGGCATAGAAGGCATTTTATGAGCTTTTTCTTAATTCGAAACCTGTGCTATTTCATCTCTAGCTATAGATGTAAATAGAAAAATATGAATTTAAGATTTTAGTTACTTTTTTTCTATACTTAGTTTATTCAATGTATTGACGTAAGACTTAACATCACAGAATAAGATGTTATACGGTCATTAAACCACACCACATGTTTTTATTCTACAAATGTTTGGGAAGTGCACGACAATAATATGTTGCATCGCGTCACATCCGCACAGCATGTTACAGACACAACATATGAACACAATGATTGGACAGCTTAAAATTATACCATCCTAATATATCACATATAAATAAATTAATAAAATAAGTAAATCAGCTTCACGCTGTCCCGCACACAGCAAGGTAGGCAGAGGGAACCTAATGTTAAGACACTCCGTTCCCCACTTTCTGCCGGATTCTAGAGGCAATGCGTGTTGAGTGGAGAAGTCAACGCCGCGCATTGACACTAGAGCGAATAAAATGGAAATATAAATTTATGTAAATATTTCATCTCCTCAAGTGGAGATTGAACCCACAACCATTCGATTTACAGTCACACTTTGTGCCCCTGCGCCACGACTGGCCTATAATGACTATCAAATTCAATGCTGAATATTTTTAAAGACCAACGACTATGAGTAACACACAAAATTAAATATACATACCTATATATCTTCTATATACAGATATTTATATTTAACCTTTAAATAATAATAAAGCAAACGATTAAGCAAAGATATATTTAAAAAGATCAACCATCACTTTTACAGTCAGACACAGACGCTACATTTTACACGCTTACATAAGCCTATATACATACGTAAACAAAGTGTAATATCAACTGAAACTCATTACGTATAGCTTTTGTATAACAAATATACATATTTTATTCAATTAGAAGTTACAAATCCGAAAAAGCGCGAAAGACGATCGGCTTTCAAGGTTCAGTTCATTATAATTTTATTGCTACCACTTTTGTAATTCAAAAATTGCAATACAATATACAGTACATCCGCATTAAGCAACCGGATATCTTACAATACTATTCACGTTTTACTGCCACCACGCGGTCCACTTTATGTCGATAAACATAACCATTGAAGGGCTTATTTCAGTTTCATATAACAACTTCCTAGAATGACGGAATAGTTAAAAAAAATTAAATTAGCTTCACGCTGTATCCCGCATACAGCAGGATAGGCAGAGGGAACCTAGTGTTAAGACACTCCGTTCCCCACTTTCTGCCGAATTCTGGAGGCATTGCGTGTTGAGTGGCAGAACTCAACACCGCGCTTTGCCTCGACACCAGAGCGAAGAAATGGAAATATAAATTTAAGTAAATATTCATCTCCTCGAGTGGAGATTGAACCCACAATCATTCGATTTACAGTCACTTGGCCTTACTTAGGCCTTTACACGGAATAGTTTTTTCAATATAATCGAAAATAATAATTAATTGATTACATTAAAACCTACATCTGATTTTATTTGATATAGCAAATTGGAAATACCTATACAAAATAGGTTTTGATAATTTTACATAATATATAACCTGAGATAAAATCTTAATTTTATTGATATATGACACAAGAAACTTGTCGGAGTTTTGTGACCTCAAATAGAGTTGTTGTTTAATCAATCAATAACATACCGTTATTTGCTAGCGAATTCTCATATCGGGTTTAAGTCGATTACCGCCGATTTAATGACTTTAGCCATTCGATTCCGGAACGAATGGTCACGTGGTGCATGACGAATCGGTCTTTGATTTTAAATGCGATAAAATGTAATAATACGAACTAGCAAATCTTATTACTTTTTTCAGCTTCACGATGTATCTCGTATTTAGCAGGGTAAGCAGAGGGCCAAACTTTTTTGAGACATTCCTTGCTGAACGGCGGAACTCAACGCCGCGCGTTTGACTTGTAAGCAGAGCGAAAACATAAAATTCACGTTTAGCGAATATACACGAATAGCCACTACTGCCCCGCGACGGCATCAAATATTTTTTGTTAACAACATAATAAATTCAATTCGTAAAAAAATAATCTATTTCTGTCGTTTCTTCAAAAAATATTGAGATATTAAAAGCTAAAGGGCATAAGAGTGCATATTGGACATTTTCAATATCACACGTAAGTAAGTAACACTAGCGTACTCGACATTGCTGAAATCAATAAGGGCAGCGGCTAGGCACAGCTGTTATCGATTGCTATGTGGTCCACCTAATTACTTAAACAGGGGTTAATACTGCCATAACAGGTCGCAGGTCTCTCGTACAATACATACTTGTTTATTTATGAGATAAAATGGAAATTGATAATCTCAAATATTATGTTCATTTAAGTTGTATTTATTGTAATTTATTTTTTTAATTGTAAATATTTTTTTAGTAATATGTCTATTTAGCCTCTCATGTTCTCTAATATTTTTGCATTATGTTACTTCGAAACACACAGCGTTGATTGAAGAAGCAGTCTCTTAATTTCGCCTATTTGCATATATAAATGGTTGACTTACCAAATAATCCTCGAAATACTTTCCTCTTTCACTTCTGCAGTGACGTTCGTCATCTATAATCTGTGGCGAAGTGCTGTCATCTGTCACTCATAGCGTCTTATAATTTTGCCGCGATCGGATGAAAAATTTATAAATAACAAAATTTTTCTCGAAAATCATTAATCATTTAGATTAATTTTGTGTTAAATATTTTTATATAAAGGAGTTTAGTTTATATTTGTGTTGTGTCTCGCAAAATGAGTGTATATATTAAAGAAGTACAGGAAAAGGAAAGTTGCTGTTTTCAGAATTCAAAATGGCTAACGATCCCTTGAAGTTTTTAGCTATTTTTCCTAGCTTACTAAAAATGAGAAGAAAAAATTGTAAGCCCCCTTTACTATATAAGAGTTCAAAAGTAAAGTACAAACTTCTGATACTTAGAAAATTAAAATAGTAGTCTAATTGAGACTGGTAAGTCATATTTCAGCATATAAGCTATTACATAGCTACTGAATTTTATTAGAGATTTTCTATATGATATTTTGACAAAATATTATACAT